>JANHGL010017159.1:0-49141 GCA_024611195.1 Ceyx melanurus
TTTTATATATATATATATATACACACACACACACACACACACACACACACACACATATATATATATACACACACACACACAACTAAACTAAACTCAAAGTATCCTGGCTTGCTTTGAGCAAAATCATTGTCCCTCATGCCCTCTGTTGTTGGCTAGCAAGCTTTGGAAAATGTAGGGTTTTATTACAGAGAAAAAGGGAGAGATGGGTTGAAATCAATTTATACACTGGAATCAGCTTACATACATCTCTGAATCTGGAGTAATACTGGCTTAAAATCATCAGGTCATCTGTAAATCATCATTGTCCTCCCCATTTCTCAAGAGATAATCGAGAATCCTATGATTGTTTCAATAAATCCAAGCAGTTAAAACATCACAAGAACTAAGTGGCAGCAATTAATAGTAATAAAAATAAGTTCAATTTGGGGAAAGCAGATTACAGAGTTCATTTTCTTTCACTGAATCAATGGCTCCCCTGTTGAAATAAGCCTTAATTAAGGAAGAAGGTCAGGATAAAAATCACATACAGCATTAAAAAGATAATGTATTGGCCAATTCTTCAAGGTGTTAAAAAGTACTTAAGACCCACAACTGCCAACATTTGCAGGGGAACTGAAGGATCTGCAGTGTCTCCCAAGCAGTTTCCCACACTTCTTATGAGCAGACCCTTCTCTTTTGATTATTAAAGCTTTGGATTTTAAAGGCTGAGCTTGTTCAGTTCTGTTTCTTAACCCAAATCACCCAACCTGTTTTGAATGAGAGCAGGTGAACGTGTCCACTGGTACCACAGGAACTTTGGCCAAGCAACACCCACATGTGGTCCTGCTGGGGCAGGTTCCAGCCTTTCCATCTTCATGCATCCATTTTAAAGCCTGCTTTTGTATGCATGGTGACACCATCTAAATCATTTCTTGATACCTCCCTGCTCCTATCTTACAAACCCCAATAGATCTGCTGATTATGAATAATCCAACAGAATACTAGGCCCCAGTCCCCACCACACTGGCATGGCAGAACTATGAAAAATAAATATTCTAGATATTCAGGTTAATTTCCCTGCTGTCTCCCCTCCCCACCCCCCTTGTCTTTGGTGACTACACTAATATTCTAAATAGGTGTAATTCTTTAACCATCACTGTCTGAATTCAGCTCCACAAGAGGTTGGTGTTCATGTTCTATGCATAATCACTAATTAATTACAGTAAGAACTTACCACTAATTGAGTTATTGTGCCTTTTCTAGAAGCAATATTAAGACTAACTTTCCTTATTTTTTTTATTTCTAGTAGTTGCAATAACCTAAATTTAAAAATGAACATGAAAAATGCAAACAAAGATAAACCCCATAACAAATGCATTACATTTATTTTACTTAAATGGGCCCAAACCACAAGTGAAATAATTTTCACTTTGGAATTACCTTAAAATGATTTAACTTCACTACAGCCACCACAATCATCTGTAAAGCAGTTTTTTATCCAACACTGAATCCCTACAGGATTAAAACACTAGACATTTAGAGATGGTTTTTGGCACAGAACCTGAAGTCAGAATCATCAGTCATACCTCATGGGGCAGCAAAGGTGAGTGGGGAGGATGGTTTTTGCCAAAGATTTGAAGGCAAATATTCCTAAAATAGTAAGGCTTTTCCAATGCTTACTTAGTGAAATGAGATCCACAGGAAAACCAGCTGAGTGGAACTGTATAAATAGCACAGGCCACTCCAAGGAAGATGCAGCCAAAAATAAAATTTTATTTTTTTAAACTAAGGATACTCAGATCCAAGCACTGAATAATTCCCAGTGATTTCAATTCACTCTGGAACACTCTTCTGGCATGGTAAGCTCCTTAACCAAAGGAAATTATCCAGCTTCCTTTAGACAAAAATGACCTGGAGAGGCTTTATGTTGGTTAGGTTATTTAAATTTAAACCTCAGATTGAGACACCTACTGCTACTGAAATGGAAGATTACTTTTTTTTTTTATATGTATCTTTTTCAGTTTGATAACAATGGCACAATACTGACTGTTCATTGTTCTTTTACCCTATTCCCCTGAATTTCTGAGCAGTGGTGGATCTCCAGGCATGGTTGGGTCCCCTGCAGGTACTTGTCTTTCCTCTGCTGTCCCATAAGTACACCTAAGCAAAAAATTAATTTAAAAAATCCTGACACAACTAAGTTAGTTTCTTCATCAATATCCTGCAAACATCTTGCAAATTTACTCAAGTGAAACTAACTTTCAGATTATTTATTAATAATTATTAACATTCAGTTAGCTCTAAGTGTGTCATGTGGGACTTCAATTAGAAACTCATGCTAATTTTTTTTTTTTACAGTGAGAGCAAATAATCACTGAAACAACTTCTCCAGGGATGTGGAGCAGAAGTTTTCAAGATGCATTTAGTCAGGATGCTGAACAATCTCACCTAGGCTCCCTTTCCTGTGAACAGTTGGACCAGATGATCTTTTGAGGCCCCTTCCTACCTGAGCTCTTCTACCATTCTACTGGATACAGTGATATTTCAGTTCTCAGTTTGGAAGAGGTTAACTTTTCAAGGCTATTTTCCAGTAGGAAATATCAAGAAGTCATTTGGAAGGGGGTTCACTGGTGCTTCATTAAGTTCAGTTAACCACAACACCCTGTCAGCTCATTAATTCCTAAGACAAAGTGCAGAGAGTGAGCCTAGGTGGGAAAACTGAAGTGATCCATGCCCAGGTTTTGTGTGAATACACAAACCCATCATTTCAGTAATGATCCCAATGCATAAGCAAAAAAAAAAAAACCCTTATTGATTCCCTGCAGTTGATCCATAAATCTGATACTAGGCTATTTATCAATTGGAATCATGAGAAACTCTACCTGGCAGTTGCTCATATTTCTTCATACCTGTTTCAAGTTCATATCCTCACTCTTCTGTCACTACATTTTTTGGCAATACAATCATCTTCAGGCCCTCACATTTTTTTTCCTTTGTGGAGATGGCCTCTACTTTGAGCTGTGGATTTTTCTTTTAGTGTAACCTCAACTTCAACTCTGAGGAATTTGCAGATGTATTGTAAGCAGGGGTTCATTACACCAGCTCTGGGAGTAACAAGAGTATTTCCATGTTCTTTCTGCAGCTATTGAAAACAGCTATTGCTGAGTGGACAGAAGCATTAACTTCATCAACAACACACAGTCTCTCCCCTCTCCAAAATAAATGTTTTTTATGTTGCTTATTGAGCTTGAAAACTTGAAAGCTAAGTGTGTCTTGGACAGGCTGAGTGTCTGAAATAACTGCTTTTAACAGCCTCAGAGCATCATTAAACCTTTCACATGGTTTAGAAGCATTTGATCTCCACACCCCCTACTTTAAAAGTTACTTAGAATTGGTAAATCAAACACTGCCAAGGAAAACAATATCTTGTCATTTACTCGTGGCTACTACTTAGTATTTTCATTAAGAATTTGGGGAAATAAGTTAGCAAATTAATTCATTTACAACTGCAATAAAATCAGAAAGAAACCCATTAAATATCATTAATAAGTCAATACATTACTTAGGAAATTATTTTTATTACTAGAAATTACCATCAACTATAAAACGCCACTGTACCAATTACTGCACTTGTAGAAGGAACAAATTCTTAACTGACATGATTAAATTAATATATTACTTCTCTGCAATGATTGTTTGTTGTTTTGGGTGGGTTTTTTTCTATGAATACTACACTTATTTAAATAGTAAAAAGAAAACTAGACATTGAATAGTTTAGTTTTTACACACTGACAAACACAATTTTCTTCACATTCCAAACAGTAATTGGAAGTCAATTGGCTGTGGGATGATGAGCAATGTTACCTGTCCTGAACCAAACCCTCAAAAGAAGACCAAGCAACTTCTCTCCTGCCTGTAGGGGCTGTCTGATCAGACCCTAACCATGGAGTGAGGAGCTACCACAGTGTAAGAGGAGCATCAAATGCAGACTGGGCTAATCCAGAGCATTAAAACAAAACCAGTCAAAAAACATCACCAAAAAACCCCAAAACCACCACCAAAACACACACACTTCTCCCTCCAAAATCCCCACAACACCAAATGAAACCCACCCATCTTAAGGGCTTTCATTTTTTCTTCTATCAAGCTAACCTAAACTGGACTGATTATTTGAGGAGAACTGGGAAATGTGAAGATATTCTAGTGACAAATCCCCTTGATTTTCTAATCTGCTGCACTGTTGAATGAAGAAAGGGAAATGTGGAGCACAATTAAGACACTGCAATGATAAGAGTTATGTTTCCACTCCACAGTTTTAATTAGATGGGTTATGAGTCTAGAATTTTAAAATTTTGAATTACAAAAAAAATCAAAATTTAATCAGTATCTATTTTTAAATTTTAATTCCCCATTCAATCCCAAGTAGGCTGTTACTTTTCCAGTTCAAATGTAAGAAAAATCTCATCCTTTCCATGATTAAAGAACTGAAAAAAAGGAACTTCCAAAGCACAAAAGCAAATCCCATCCTCACATTTCTACCTTCTTCAAGACCCTGTAGATCCAAACTTGTGTCCACTGATGGAAGTGGCCATCTCAGTGTTGGAGCTGAGAGATCTCCTTTCTGTACAGACAGTGCAATAAACCTCTCAATACAAGTGGCCTTTGTGGAGAGCAACACAAATAACCAGAATAAAGTGTATTCTCCAGCAGATTTCCCTGTGCTCCACAGCTTGAAGGACGTGCAACTCAACCCAGCAGTATCCCAAATAAATAAAATGGACAAAAGGTTAATGTGTTAAGTGCTGTAAGTAAAATACTCTTCAGTGGTATGCCACCTAAAGATTTCTGTAGGATTCCCAAGCTCCATAAAGCTGCTAGAACTGAAATACAGCTGCTTCTGGCATAAAGCACCAAATTTACACACTCAAAGGGGTAACAGAGCATTGGCAGGGGGAGTTGGACTCTGTAATCTCCAGAGGTCCCTTCTAACACCTACCATTCTGTGATTAAAAATATATATATATATACACCCCATTATTAAAATCCCATGCAGTACACTGAGCTGGTTGGGGTTACTCAGCAATAGCTGCTTTGGAATTTTGCCAAAGCAAAGCATGCTTTAGTAGAATCAAGTTTTCCACAGTTGTTAAAAAAAAATAAACCCTGAAATTTGTTACCAGCAGCATTCAAAAGATGGCTCGCAAGCCAGGAATCCACTATCTGTGTCTAGGAATCACTCATCTGTTCTACATTCTTCTGTGAAAAATGAAGTTGATAGGACAGGCATCTGGCAAGCCAGGATGAATACTGCTTTGGTTCTCCCTGAATGACATTCTTAAATAGAAATTCCAGAGGGAAAAAAAACCAACAACCCAACCCAACTTCCCTCAAGAAGCTAAAAACATCTAAGGCAACAAATTCTTCCCTGGAAGGGGCCCTATATTTTTATTTTAATTATTATTGAAATGATTGATTTGATGAGCAGCTTTCATTCTGTGATGGTTGAGTAACAGCCAGAATTTATGCTTCTCTCCAAAAAGACTCCAGAAGACATGAGCTGGAAGCAATATAACACTGCACATTACCTCTGCTGCAGTTCTTCATGGCAAAGGAATCCACAGCTGCTGTGCTCCTGTTCCCATCTGCAACGTACTCCAGTGAGACCCGAAATGGCTTCTCTAGGTGTCCAACTCTCCTCTGAAGCAACACCCATCTGGTCCCAACACACAAGAGGGAAGAAAAGAAAAGCAGAGGTAAGAAAGGCTACTTTACAAGAACCAAATTTTCCCTCCTGCCCAGTCTGCCCCTCCCCTGGAGCAGCTGATTCCATCCCCTCTGCTTCTGTCACAAATGCCCTGTGAGCAGAGCCCAGCACCAGCCTCTCTGCACTGGCCTGGCAGGGGCTGGAGAGAGTGAGGAGTCTCCCCTCAGCCTCCTCTTCCTCACACTCAACACTCCCAGCTCCTTCCATGGCTCCTCAGCAGATTGCTTCCCCAGCCCCTTCCCCAGCTCTGCTGCCTCCTCTGCACTGGCTCCAGCCCCTCCAGATCTCTCCTGGATTGAGGTGCCCAAACTGGACCCAACTCTCCAGCTGTGGCCTCCCCAGTGCTACAAACTACAACCTGTACCTGGTGTCCATAACAAGAATGGTTTTCTGGAAAGATTTGGTTTGGATGTTATCAAGATGACATGAAAAAACCGCCCCATGCCTGCATGACAACTGCAGTAACCACCACCTAGTGCCTGCTGCAAGCAGGGATCAATCCCAAACTGCTGACCCTGTTCTGCTACCAGCTCCGTGGCTGTTCTTGGCTCCAGAGGCTGACACACACTGTTTCTCTCACTGGGGGCATGACAGTTTCATTCTGCTCCACTGAACTGGACAAAATTCCCAGCAGGCAAGGAAGCTGCCACCAGATATGATAAGGAGTAAGGAAAAGCCCTAAGGGAGGGCTGCACAAAGACCCTGCTGACAGCCAACACGCTTCAACTTGTAGCTCTGCAAGGCAAATGCTGCTCTGGAATGATTTACAAGGTGTCTTCCACCCTCCTTTTCCAGCAAGAAGACTGAAAATAGACTAAAATTCCCTTTTTTATATTTTTTGTTGGTTTTGTTTTTACAGTTTTTCCATATCATCTTCCCCCTTCTCTGTTCCAGGTTCCTGCTTCAAGGAGGGGATGTGAAATAGACCCTCCAAATAGATCAATCTGATTTTAGTGAAATTAAACAAAAGCAAGCACTGGGAATATTTTCAATGCCTAGCTTCTGTCTATATTATTTCTTCTGATGTCACCTCTAGTTACTTATATTATAGGGATAGAGGATACCAATTTCCCTACAAACAGAGTGAATAAACCCACCCTAGACTTAATTTTGGTTATGAAATACAGAAGCATCTGTATGTCTTGGAAATTGTTCTCCTCAGCTTTGGAAGACTGATGGATTTTAATTCTGAGTACGCAGTGGCTCTCAACAATGATTTCCATTTTTGTGCTACTGCTAACCCTCTGGATAAATGTGCCAGGAGTTTTAGGAATTGCTTTTCTGAGTTACTGGTGCAATAACTTTAGTTTGAAACTCTCAGGCCTCTCATAGTTTACCACAGAAACTTTATTAACTCTCAGGGCTGTTGCCAAGCAGGTATTTTATATCATTGCAATGCAAGACTGGAAAAGGCAGACTCACTCAGGTCCAGATTCATTCCTAAATATATTCATATTTTGTGGTACAAATGCCTACAATAGGTTGTCTGAGATTCAAAGATTCATGTGAAAAGATATTTGGTGCACCAGCTCCTTTCTTCAGAGGGGTGACAATAAATGAGCTGAAGGTGCCACTAACTAGTGGATTTATTTGGGCCACTACAAATAGCTACTGGGTCAGACCAGTAAGCAAGTTCAGATGGGAGGTGATTCCTCCTGTTTCACATGTAGTTATCCATTTTCAGAAGCCATAATCCAGTCTTCCTGGAAACTGAATTTCTGAGGGAGATTTAAAGTTCAGAGAGTCTCTGGTTGTTCTGTAGTGTACAGCTTCAGGAGGAGTGCACTCCTGATTAATTCTAATCAATACACTAATGCTTTAGTTGCCATTTTGCATGCTCCTCTGGGTAATGCCAGCACTGATTAATTGCAAGTACAAGTCAGGATGCTCTCTTAGAGTCAGTGAATTAAAAAATAAAAGCACTAGAACTCTCAAGTAAAATCTCAAGCCAGAAGAGTTTCATCCTGCATTTGTCTGTCTTCCTGGAGAAATGATTTTGCATCTCATTTGCCCACACACACTCACTGGGTGCTCTTTCATCCTGCTAAAGAGGGTTCAAAATGCTTGATTCCAGCACCTTTGGGACTCCAGTCTTGACATCCCACACATACAACCATCTTTGTGACCATTCCCCAGATGTTCATCTACATCTGGAAGGTGGAATTGATTTCCATGCTGCCAGCATGAGCTCTGTCTCACCTTTAGAGGGCAATTTGAAAGCAGAAGTCTTCAACATAGGAGAAGATTAACAGGAGTTTGAGGGAAGACAAGAACTTCCAATTATCCCTTCTTAAAAGATTCTTAAAATTTCAGCTCTGTTTTGCTCTCTCACCTCTGCTCACCACAGGAAAAAAAAAAAGTGGAATTTAACAGACTCCTCATAGCTCAGTTGAGTTCCAGCACAATTTTATCTCTCCAGGACCAGGCTCACTCCCAAATAAAAAAATTCCTATTGCTACCAACACTTACCATGGCATGCCTGGGAGGAAAGTGCAAGGACTTCATTTTATCTCTTTGGCAAAAGGTTCAGTGGACTTTTGGAAATGACAGAATTAAACAGCAGTAATAGCAGAGTATTCACACAAAAAATCCACCTGTGGCACCATAAAAGCAGTAAAAAGATTAGATGTTGATTTTTGAGAATGAAACCTTGTTAAAGGCAAAATTAAAACTTACCAGGGGTCTGAAAGAGATTTTTTTATCCCCTTTACTAGATGAACTGGTGAAAGAACAGAACTCCTTAGTTCAAACCATACAATACACTGTCCTGCAATTATTTTTAACTATCAACTTTAAATTAATTTCGGATTACAGATCTTAAAATGACTTAAAAGACACGAGGGCCTGACCCTGATGGATGTAAAGGATCTAACTTTGGCAACAAATAAAGTGACTGGATTAATGCAAGAGATTACTTCACATTAAAGGAGATCATTACCTAACATTAAAGGAGAAAGTTTGCAATGAAAAGCCTTCTGGATGATGGAATATTCTACTTAAAAATAGGAAGAAAACCAGTATACATTTTCATCTCCTGATTTAATGCCAGTTGTCTTTCTACCCTTTTCTTTGGTCTTTTGCCTAAGCAAGACATAACTGCTAGTGATAGGTTAAATACACTGAGGACCTTTACTAGTGGCACTGGATCAGACCTTTGACATCCCTGTGAGTGGTTCCAAGAACACTCCCCCTCCTTCCCTCAAAAAGCCTTTAGAAGATGGCTTGCTAATACTTTTACATTAAAAAAAAAAAGATATAATTATTTTCTTCCCTTTTACTCTTCTAATGCTTTTAAGGTAAAACTAATCCCACCACCACCCTCCACCCCAAGCAAATGCTCTGTGAGTCTGCTAAGGCTGACCCATGGCTCGGGCACAGGGCAATTTCCTTGGAGCTCAGCAAGAGTTGGGCTCCAGCCTGCAGTGATGGCACCTCATGTGCTGGGAAGGACAACACAACCACTCCATACAGGAAAATGTTTTAAAATGACATAATAAAACCTACAGAAAAAATATTTTTTCCTGTTAACTTCCATAGAGCTAAAAATATTATTTTTTAAAATCTCTTTCTTGAGTGTCTCTTTGAAAAATCTCTGTTACAAAGATTTTGCTTTGCTAACCTGGTTAAAGTAAATTCCCAGCTCTGAAAATGTGAAGACTTGCATTTGAGTGCTGTAAAGAATTGAATCAGGTAACTGAAGAACTGCAGCTTCACAATTAAATCTAATTCTTGTGATTATAAATGAGATTCTTTTAATGGAATTTAATACAGACAGAGGGCCTGGGAGAAAGAGCCCAGGAACTGCAGAGGCATTCAAAGACAGACAATGAAATTATGCTGCACAGTGCAGGGCAAGACTCTTCCAGCAGAGTAATGGGCACCTTTGTGCTGGAATGTCACTCTCTAAATGGCAGGGTTATTATTAGCTCAGTTTTCCTTTTTCAGATGTCTGTGGCAAGAGCCACCCAGATGCTCACAGGATGGTTTTTGTTCCTGACCATTCTGAACTGGAACTCAGTGCTGGGGGTGTGCTAAGGACCTTGGCTGTGCAAAAGCTCTGCTGGTCAAGCGGGGCTGACAAGGCACTGTTGTTTTTTTTAAATGACAGAGCTAATAATTTTAATTAGCCCACTTCATCACAGCCAATAACCAGTTTAGGGTTTTCTGTTGGAGCTCCCCAGTGCCATGGCATGAGGTGTCACTCTATTAGAGACCACTGCACATGCAAACACAGCAGAGCTGGGCACCTTGCCCAGAGGAGCACGTTCACTGGGCACTGAACTTTCCTTTCTGCTCCCTAGTTACCTGTGCAAGGTGGAACTTCCTTACACCCCTTACAAGAGCAGGGCTGGAGGCACCCCTGGGGTGCTACAATGAGCAGAGCAGCTCAGCACCCTTTCCTGATGCACAACAGCTCTTTAGTGTCACCTCCTCCTCTAGCCCACTCCCTGTTTGCACATGAGCTTGATGACAATGCCTTTAATGGAAGGAACACTGCCAAAAAAAAAGAAAAGAAAATAAAGGAAAAAAGAGATTTCACAGTATGAAACCAAAGTGCAGTGAGTGCTGGCAGCATGCAAGCCAAGGCAATGCCAGGGACACTTAGAGTTTAAACCATTCCATCTTGAGATGCTTGCACAGACCTCTCAGCCCCTCAGCAAAGAAAAACACCTCCTGTTTTCAGGTGGGTGGAAAAGAGGCACAGGAAGGTCATTTAGTCAATATCTAGATGGCAGAATTAGGATCAGGGATAAAAACTGGGGATTCTTATGTCCTGATCCACTGCAACACGCTGCTTCTGATGAGGGCAATTAAATTTCATGCTTCAGGGAGTAACTTAATTGTCTTTGAGGATCAGAAGGAAATTCTATCCTTTCAACTTAATGTACAGCAGAGCTCAGGTGTGCCAAAGTACAGTTTTCTTTTTACATTTAAATATTGAAAGTAAAAAATAATCTAATCTTAATTACAGTCAAGTACAGTGAGGGCTTCAGAAAGACAGGGTGCCTTTTCCAAGAGGATAGTGGTGATGTATCCTAAAATAACCAAGTTCTCAATAGCTGTGTCTGGGAGACCAATTAAAATGGGATTTTGTACCTCAGAACTCAGCAACAGCTTTTCACAACCCAGCTAAAGGGAAGTACGAGTATTGTGTCTGCTCAGCAGCTACGTGGTGGAATAAAAGCCATGAAAGATTTTGGGTTCAAAGGCTGGAAGAGTGGATGAGATGGAAGGTTTTACTTAAGAGCTGTGCTTACCTCTCCATCCTTTAGGGAGAAGTTGCAATTATCTAGCAGCTTTAATAACCTAGACTTCAAAATGAGGTATCAGTGTATCCAAAGAAAGATCACTGACTCTATGAAGGACACGTTTGGATGATGAGGTTCAGAAAGATTCAAAGACCACCTACTCCAGGCACTTCCACCCTAATGTGTGGTGGAGAGGCTCCTAAAACCCATTCCACCAGGTTAAACCCCATACAAAGCTGTCTGATGTGACACAGAGGTAGGCACTTGGTTGCATGTCTAATAGGTAAGAAATCAAAATAGAACAGAGCAAAATGAGAGATGTGAAATGTCTCCCTCATTTATTTCTGTACATAAGCAATGTGAGGGAAAGCACGAAGGGAAATTGCAGGAATGAAGAGGAAAGATCTATTTGCCAATGAACAACTTCCAATTTATTTTGCTTCCTTCACACAGACTTTTGGCAGAAATTACTCATTAGGAGGGATCTGAATGGGAAAGGTGAGGCTTGGAATGCAGGATGGTTGTGCCCATTATTGCTTACCTAGCTAAGAGCTACCCTGTTGGGGAAGGGGGCCTTTGAGTGGTACGACTCAGCTTTAAATGAAGATGTTAAAAATCAGAGAGTGACTAAACCAATCACCTGGCCAATGTACTCAAAGAAATGGAACTCAGGAGACCAGCATCTGCTCATCAGAGCCAGCAGCACATCAGAAGCCAGACAGACCACACCACTTAACAACTGTCAACTGGAAACTCAGCACAGCAGCAGTCACAGCAATGTTACCATAGCTGATAACAATGTCCTTGTTATTTTATCACATTTGGAATATACATGAAAAGAACATCTGCTATGTAGGTCCAAATAGGAAAAATGCAGCTTACAGTCAAGTCTTCACTTCTGCCACACACTTTGAGCCTGTTTGTGTCCCACAGATCTAATCTCCCTCGTTTAATACTGGGTATTTCTGAGGAGGAGAATGATAGCAGGCCATGCTGAACATCCCAAAGGGAAGCCAAGAGTAGGCAACCACATCTGCCACTGCTTGGAAATACAAGTTTAAGCCACCATCTGGCATCTCAACTCCCCAGGACTTGGAGCACAGAGATGTTTTATTTAGCTCAGCATACATTTGCCTGTTAGTCTCAACATTTGGCATACACACTTCCTTTGAGCATAAATAAGGAAAGCCTTGACAAGGAACATACAGAGAAAACAGACTCCACAAAGATGTTGTAGAATTATTTACTGGCTTCTCTCAGTCAAAACAAAAGGTACCTAAACCATGAAGCTCATTTCCTTGGGTTAACAGTGCCCATGAAATTGAAGGTGTTTTTTGAACAGTGATGTTACAACAGCACAAAAATATGATGACTGTCTTCATTCCCAAAACACAGCATTCCCACCAGTGCTGTTTCTCTCAGTATCACATTAAATTGCTCTTCAAATTCAAGTAGCTTTATTTATTTTTTTTTAAAAAAGACATAAATAATTGCAATTCTGTAGCATTTTCTGGAATGGCTCTTGCCTTTAGACACCATTCTGGGAAGGAGACCATGCACTGCAGCATCCCGGAAAGCTCCAGGAGAAATGAGTTCAAAGAGCTAGTCTTGCTTGCAAACTCATCTATATCACAAAGACTGGAAAGAAAACCATTCCACAATTCCCTTACAAGGCAGAAATGGGACAAAAAGTCCCTGCTGTGATATTCCAGTGTCACTTCACATTGTGACACTGCTGTGAACTTAAGTTTAAAAAGGTCTACTGAGTGCCTGAGGATATTGTAAATTAACAACACCCAGCTCGGTGAAAAAGGCCAAATGAATCCATGGGACCTTTCCTAGGGGCTGAATTCAAGCCTATTTTGAATATATAAATAAAATGCTGAACAAGGATGAGTTTGGCTATGTGACCCTGCAATAACCTTCAGGCAGCAAAGGCTGCAGGCATGCAAAGCACCCATGAAGGGCTACATACTGTTAGCTCACCTACAGGGAGCATAAACCAGCTAGCAACACCAAGACTGAGTTTCTTGACTTTACTCATCTGGTTTCATGGCACATCAAGGGAACTTTTCAATGTACTATTTTCTAGGGCCATTTCCTTGCCTCCTGAACAGAATCCAACCACAGCCCAAGAGCTGCAGGCTGACGGGACAGACACAGTAACATTCCCAGCTCTTTCTTTCCTCACTCACTGCTTTCCCCGAGTACTTGCTTCAGAGTAGGATTTTCCCTTTTTCATCAAAATTCAGATTTACTGACTCTCAGAGTCTCCCAATGACCTCTAATTTCCCCTAACAAACTTAACCACAAAGCTCTCAGGCTCCATATCTGCCAAGGGCAATCAATAGTGATGAATAAAACCCAGCTTAGGAACCACAGCGGCCTTTGCCTCTGTCCAGCTCCAAGAGCTGCAGCTTGTTCTTGGGTAAAGCAGCTGCTGGGTAACGAAGAGTTCAGATGCTCCTTCCCAGCCCTTCTCACATGGATAAACTGCCTCAGGATAGACCAAAGTCTAGTCACAAGGAGGTGAAAGCTGCTGGAGGCAGCAGGATAGGCTGAGCAGAGCAGCAGGCCAGAAGGAGGCCGCCATTCCACTCCAGCCAGTGGCAGCGTGTCAGTCTGGAACCCCTCTCTGCCATGGCACAGATCCCTGGTACCACTGCCAGCCACAGCCCCTGTGCCACCAGCCCACGGGAGGATGGCAGTCCCCGCTCAGTGCTTTGCTGGAGTCCCAAGGAGGGAGGGAAATGGGGGGCTACAGAGCGACCACTGGCCAGGGGCCTTGGTGAATTGGTGTGGGCCACTCAGCACAGCCTGCTCATCTACAGCACAGTGCCAAGGGGCTCTTCTCTGGGTGCACTCACAGAAATTCAGAATTTAAAAAATAACTGGCTTTTGGCCTAGTAATGTTTTACATTCACTTGCAGTTTAAGCCACTGAGCATAACACAGAATTAGGACGCCTGGTCTTGTCAGTAAAGTGAATTTAGTCCAAAGAGCATCGTGAGCAGCCTCCCCCCTCCCTTTTCTTCTCCTTCTAAACACTGAGACAACACACAAAGCCACAGCACATTCCCTTCATCAGTTCTATTGAGCAAGTGGCTGTGTTTGAGATTCACATCTACAAAAAAAGGCTCAGAACACACCACAGATCCATCAGCGTTTTCCAAGGTGAATGAATAAAGAACTCAGAGAGCAGAGCAGCTGTTTCCATTACAGCATTAGCAGCACAAGCCCTAAGCACTCGGTGCTCCTGGAAGCCCAAGGGTGGGTAGGGAACAGAGCCATCTCTGTGGGTTATAATTAAAAGACCGAGGCCAATTGCACGTTCAGAGCAAACAGGCAGCAAATGCTTTGGTTGCAGTTGGTCATTTTTTTGGCTTCAGCTTTCCAGATTTTTGTTTCTGCTTTGTAAATGTGCACAAGCCCCTTTCAGAGCATGCCAAGTACAAGCAACTCCAGCATTCCCATCCTGCTGTTTGTATGCTTTACAATTTCTCTCTCATGAAAAAATCATAATGAAAAAAAATTAGGCACTTTCTCCTCTCCCTTCCTGCTTTCAGAGGGACAAGTTTGTATCCTGAGGCACTTAGTGGATGCAGAAAGTTCATTTCCAAGCAGGTAATGTCCCATGTAAATCATTGATCCATTGCAACAAGAGAAATGGTAAATCTACGTATTACATTTCATGCCTTTTGATGCAAATCATGTAAATTCAAGAACTTGCTGTATGACTTTTGTAAGTCAGATATCTCAGTTCTCAAACAACAACAATTATACTGAAAATAATGGAACTGGCTCAAAACCACACAGAGATTTCTCCCTTGAGGGAATTTTCGTTCAATCACAATCGAGTGGACAGACCAAATTTGCTTTTACTAAACTCTGACTAAACAAAAAGTTAATGTTATTGCTCTCACCATATTGATGGACCAGCATAACGTGGCCATTTCTGGAATGAGACCAGTTAGCACTTTAACAGAGCACCATAGCATAATGCAATTCCCTGATCCTGAACATGAAAAGCCAGGGAAGGGCACTGTGAAGTCCTCAAAATATCACTAAATAAAGCTTTGTGACATCCACTTATTATGGAAGTGAGGAAGCAGAGATGTGACACACAGGAGTCCACCACAAGACTCTGCTTTAGCTGACAGAAACTGGAGGCTGAGGTTGAAGAAGTGAATGTGACAACCTGTCTGAGCAGCAATACTCTTTGTAGGATGGATGGATGGATTGATAGATGGATGGATGGATGGATGGATGGATGGATGGATGGATGGATGGAGCAGGCCCCTCTTCTGCTAGAAGCCCTCAACACTGTCTCCATACACATCCCACTTCAGTTAACTCAAAGGTTAATTCTGCCAGCAGCAGAAATATTTCTCAAGCCTACAGCCAAACAAGAAGAAACAGCTTCCAGATCCTTTGATAAATTGTTGTTAGATTAATAGTTTAGATCATGACAGTATGGAGCAGCTAATACACAAGATGAGGCTGAGTTAGGATTCTTCATCCTGGAAAAAAGAAAGCTCAGGTAGAGTCTTATGAATATGTGCAAATACCCTGCTTTTGGCTCTGCTTTGAGCAGGGGGGCTGGACTAGATGATTTCCAGAGGTATCCTTCAGCCTCAACTGTTCTGTGATCCTGCACATGTAGAAGATACTCCACTGGCTAGAGATCCCTGTCTTTGCTGCTGTTCTCTTTCACAAAGCATGCTGAGTTACTGGTGCTCCTAGAGCTTCAAGAGTAGCCACGTGTTTTATATTTCTTTTTCAGATATACACTCAAAGCTTCATCTGAATGAACCGCACTTGTGCTCAAAGAGAATATGTGAATAAGAAAATGCATATTATTATCAGTTTATTCACGTAATCTGTGCTTTGATCCTATTGATATGGGCCTGGAAAATGCAAAAAAAATGCTGAAGGAGCATCAAGAGTTATTACTGAAGTTTCTGTCAAATGTTTCAAACCTCTTTTCTGTCTGAAATGAACTTCAGAGTGAAAGAATCATTTTCTGGTTAAATGTGCAAAAGATAGTAAGTCTCAAGCAGCTGTTCCCTGGAGGGAAACCCTTCAGACTCTATTATCTGCTCTGTGCTTGGTTCAGCTTGTCCTTTGTTTTTCCAGTCACTGTTCTCTACCAACAGAGGGGCAAGGAAGAAGGGAGAAAAGGTTATTTTTTCTTGTTGCTTTCTGTTAGCAAAGGGCAACATTTAAAACTCTCCAGCGTGTAGACGCCTCTGTAAACACAGCAGGGCATGATCACAGCCAGAAAGTTTGGATGTTAGCAAAGAGCAGGAGGCAGGAAGGAGGAGAGTGGGAGAATCACAGCCCTGTCAAGTGATGGGTTGGGCAGAGCACAGACAGGCAGGTGGAGAAGACCAGGGAGGCCAGAAGCACTCAAAAGCCTCAGCAAGATGCTCCAGAGGCAGCCAAACATCCTCCCTGCTGTTTGCTGCTCACACAAGGTGGGATTTGGGTGCCCTGTGAATCAACACTTCTGGATGAAAACAACAGCCAAGCACAAGACAAACAAGCCTGTGTATTTAAACACTAGAAGGCCAGCATGGATTGACTCTCTCTCTCTCTGTGCAAACTTCTGCCTCAGCTTTGTGTTGTTTTCCCTTCAGCCCTTGGGATGCCAGGGTGCAGTCGTAAGTCAAGAGCAAAGAAACACTCTGTGCTATTTAGCATTCTCCAAAGGACACCAGGCAATCTGTGAAACATTGCAGGAAGAAAGCCACTAGAAAAAAAAAAGAAAGCAGAGTGATCTTTCTAGGGTGGAAAACTGAGCTGCACAAATTGCAGTCCAGAGGAAACCTTAGTTGTTGTTCTTTTCCTGAGATAATCTTTATGAATAATCCTTTACTTACAACCTTCACAGAAATATCTGGTACTGTCAAAAAGAGCATATAACTGAAGCTTGAAGGCATGAATTGGAAATCCTATTGAAAGATGCCCGAGGAAAAAAAAAGACTTTATCAAAAGGAGTTTTAATAGTGAGTTTCAACACCATCATTTCCTGGGAAATGGGGGGATGGAGACAGGGACCCATGAGAAAGGAAAAGAAGAAAAAGTATGGGAACATGCAGGCAGCAGATTAAAGACAGGGCACAGCCTCCTGAAATAAGCAATCTGGGTGAGACTAGTGAACTTCAGTTCATTTGCAGAGAGGAAAGAAAATTCCATTACAGTGGAGAGAGCAGAAAGGCACAAACTAATGCACCAGCTTTTGCAATCCTGGTGATTGTTCCCAGTCTTATGTTCCTAACTTCAAGTCATATGTTTCAACACCATCAAAAGCTTTTGGTGATCAAAAGCTGTTTGCTTCTAACAGCTTTTTAGATCCAAAGAGTTCATTAGGGTCAAATCCTTCTCCTTCCCCCCCCTTCCTTTTGTTTTATTTCTTCTTTTTCTTTTTTATTAAACTGTCAACTCTGTAGATTACCAATTTTGAAACAGGTTTTCACCCTCTGAGGACAAACTGGACTTGGATGTAGACTGTGGTTTCAGCTGTGTCTCTAAATTCTACTGAAATTAATCTGCTAAATAAAAAAAACCAAACTATTTTGATCAAAAAGAACTGCAAAACTCACATGAGTTCAACAACCCTTCATTCCTAGACTTCTCCTGAAGAAAAGGTAATGACAATATGTGGATTATCCATCAGCCGCAAAGTCAGGGTGTCAACAGAAAGGTAAGTACAAGACCAAGGCAGCTCAGGGGGGTCTGTAAAAGTCAGGTGAGGGAACAGAGAAGGAAAACAAGTGACACACACACAGACCTCATCATGATAGGCAAGGATTCCTATTCATTTGAAGTATAAAAGCTGAAGATCCCTATCCTCACACTAGCTCAGGGTGAGGTTCTCCTGAAAACCAAGTTGGGAGTCTATACATACCACAGACTAAACCCTCTCCTTGCCTCTAAATATTATTCCTGTAGTTTATGTCTGAAACACACTGGCATTGCAGGAAGACATCTCTGAATAAATGGAACACTTAGTCTCTAAAGTTCCTCTTAATGCATTAAAAGCAGCTGAAAAATGCCAAAAGCTCACTAACCGTCTGCCATCCTGACAGCCATGCCTGGAGAGTAATGAAAATGGGCAAGATTCTGCTTTTGAGCAGATCTAGGATTACCACCAACCACGCTCTGTTGCAAATGAGGTCATGCCAAACTTGGGGAGTATTTGTACAAGTTTCCCATAAAGTTTCTGATTCCTATTTCAATTCTTCCTTATCTGAGTGCATTTACCTACACTTAGCCCTGATCAAAGAGACTTTCTTGACCCAAGGGCCTTTGGGCTGCTGTGGCTGAGTTTTCTCTGAAGCTGTTTTTCTCATCTCTCTTCACTTGCACAGGGCAGAGAACTAGAGCTGAGTGCTGAACCCTTCACATTCTGCAGAGGTGGGTTTTTGTGGGAGTGATGTCTGAAAGCAACAGGTGGCAAGAGCAGCCCTGTAGCTGTTGTGTGAGCTGACAAGGCACAGCAGCTGTGTCCAGCCAGTGCCTCAGCCAGAGCTGCCAGCAGCCCAGATTAGCAGCACTGGAAAAGTTTCTCCTCTACCAAGCTCTCCTCTAACCCACCAGGGATTCACTGGCCAATGACTGGAGAAAGGTCTTCAAAGGTATGACTCAGCCCTACAGCCTGCAGTGGAATCAGAGGTGCAGTCACCATTACCACCAGCATTTAGTCTTTCAACCAAACACATTAAAAGTCCCAGCTACAGATGAATCCTTCTGATGACAAGTGGAAAGTTGAGCTGGGAGTGCAGACATTCCTGTGCAGAGGGAGTGTGGATGGGAGAAGGAATTCTCATCTTTCAAAGCATGTGAAAACACAGAAAATTAATGATGGGATTAAAAAAAACCAAACAAACCAAAAACACAAGACTCACAAAAACCAAAAACCCATCCACAAACAAACAAACAACCCAACCAAACCAAAGCCACCAAAACCCAAGCACCTAGTAAACAGAATATCATCTCACCAGAGCTTCTCTATTCACACCTGGGCACTCCACACCAGGATGAGAAGCAGGTATTTTCCAGAAAAAAATAAATTCTCCAAGAACGGAAAAATCACATCACATACAATGCTGTTCCAGAGGCTCCTGACAAAGGAGGATGCCTGGGTTCCAAAAATTTGTATTAAAGAGCTAAAAGGAAGCCCTGAATGTTGGCTTTGGAACAAACAAGCAAAATGAGAAAGAAGTGAAATGGTACCACAGTGACCATTCAGCATTGTTTGGATAGTTCCTTTGGATCCTTCAGGATTAAAATGCAAACTAGTAATTACAATTTTTTTTTGCTGCTCTAAACAACAGATGACTAAATAGAAGTATGTTCCTGCAAAAGGCCTCATCATAATTCCACAGGAAAAAAAATAAATAAATACATAAAACTTTCAAAGCAGGTAAACCATGAGACTGGCAAGACTTGGTTCAGATCTGGATCCCACTAAATTACAACAAATATTTGTATATTTGTATTCATGTAAGCTTCAGGTTTCCCTCTCAGTCCAGTGTGGTCAGAAAGCAAGTTCTGGCTTTGCTACTTCCACCATTCCATCAGCCATCCCGTTCCAGTTTGAAAATCTATTCAAACTGGTGCTATTTTCCCAGCTTGCCATAGAATCACAGACTGTCAGGGGTTGGAAGGGAGCTAGAAGATCATCTAGTCCAACCCCCCTGCCAGAGCAGGGGCACCTAGACCAAGTAAAGAAGAAAAGAATTTGCAAAGTTTCACTTTGAGAAAGCTTGATGTGTAAGCTCTGGTACAAGATTCTCAGCCTAACCCCATCATTTTCACCTTGGTTTTTCTCTGGACAAAGAGAATATTCAATCCATGCAACAAATGATGGAGTGTTCAAAATCTTTCCATTTTCTTCACATCAAGTATTCCAGTTTTCTATTTAATTTCTAATTCTTTCAACCTAGTTCATCAGGGAACAGACACCACCTGATCCTGAACTTCACCAAAACAGGATCAGCCAAATCAATCCATTCACTGCAGTACCTCCTGCATCTATATGGCACTCAAGTGTCCACCCACACACCAGAAAATCAACATTAGTTGTAGCCCTGACACCTTCTAAGTCCCTTGAAGACCATTTACAAGCCATGACTTACAGCAGCAGTATCTTGGAGTTCTTCAGTGGAAAGCACTTAGGAGCTCAGACTCTTCCAACCCACAGCAAGGAAGTTCTTGCGCAGTGAAGCACCACAGGTGAAGTTCTGCAGCCTGGCTGCCAAAGCACAGCACTCACACGGTGTTAATTAGCTGTAATTGAACTACCATCCTGATCTTTGTCTGACACCAGTGTGTGCTTTAAACCTTTGCTGTGAGAAAGCCCCTGGAAGGTAATCCAGAGCCAGCCCTGCAGACAGCTCTCACATTCTCTTGCCATGAAGTAGCAGAGAGGGCACCTGCTGGGCACATTTCCCTCAGAACAATCTGTGTTCAAAGAGCCTTCTGTTGTTAATCAGTGCTGATTACCAATCTCTTTGGTAATTGGAGTATCATGCTGCAAATCACAGCTCTGGAAGACATGCAAAGTTTCAGTGAAGGGCAGGACCATCATCCCAGTGTCTGATCCACGTGGATCCACTCCAGCAGACAACACTTACTTAATGCTCAGGGTGCTGTAATTGGACAGAATAAAGCAAATTTAGTTGCACAAAGCATCAGAAAGTGGCTTTCTGTACCATGCCTGGTTTCAATCCTCAGGGCAGGGTCCTGGAAACTGACATTCCATGCTGCCCACTAGGGAGTGAATGTGCTGGCAAACACAAACCCATCTCAAGCCCATCCACTGGATGTTGCTTCTCTGCTCTCTTCAAGTTTTGATTAAATCGTGGCATTTTTACAGCTTTTCTTCCCCTAGAATAAGTGGCATATGTTGAAGAGTTCTTAAAAAAAAAGAAAATCTATTTTCCCCCCCTAAGGAAACAGATTTTCCTTCTAGTCACCTTCAGTTTCATTTTAAAACAGAAAAAAAGAATACTGAGGAATTTAACATGGAAGGTGTGCTGTGGTTTTAACAGCAAGAACATAACACAGAAAAACTGGTTGGAATATTCACCTGGAAATCAGCAATCCCTGGCCCAGTCAGCATTCAATATTGATTATTCAACCTGATACTGCTGCCAGCAGAAATCAGAGATTGGTTCCAGGAGACCCTGGCACTGGCTGGGAGGTCTTCTCTACAATGCAAGTTTTGTCCCCTCAACCTGCACACTGTCACTTAGGAAAATGCTCCTGGTTTCCAGCAGCAGTTCATTCTTTTGTTTCTGTCTTTCTCCTCTTTGGCATTTTCCTTCTCTTCCTCTTCTTTTTCCCTGGCACTGATGGGGTAAGGAAGAAGAGAAGTGGAGCAGCACTTCAGTAGCATCAGGCACTGAAATTGTCTTCTGGCCTTTCTATTTTTTATTAGAAGATAATTATGACATCGACTCTGTTGTGCTCTTTTCACAAAAGCCAAAGGGTTGAAAACAAAAGTTTGGTCACTGACTCATCCCTGTGAGGAACAGAGAAAGTCCAGGAGGTTTTTATTGAGGGTGTTTGTTTTGCTTCTGTCCTCTCTGCTGCCTGTCTTTCATTACCAGCTCAGGCCTCCCCTGCCCTGGGAGGCTGGTTAGGTGCTGGGTTATGACTCCAAAGAGATGTCACCTGGCTGCACAAGCAGCCCTGAGGGAGTAGCAGGTCAGGAAGACACAGGGGTTATTGTCAACTGCTGAGAAACAAGGTTTAGGAGGAAAACAACACTTTGCAAAGGCTGTCCTGCCATGCACGTGAAGGCTGAAGAGGCCGTAGCTGTGGCAGCTATCACGAGGAGGTTCTTTCCAGACCAAGAAAGATTTGGGTTGGCTTTCCTCTTGCCTCACAAATACACAAATATCCCTCACTTTAGAAAGCATCAGGAGGGAAGGACAGGTAACCTAAATTGCCTGTAGAAGCAGTAAATACAAACAAGACATTTTCTGCACTCCCCACATTTCAAATGCTAATTCAGTGGCCACCACCATGCAGTGCTGCTGAGGTGCCATGGACTGAGGCAGAGGAGGCTGAAGAGATCAGGAGGGAGCTGCTGCTGGCACAGCAGTGACAAGAGGACCTGCTGCCAAACTGGTCTGTGGAGGGGAGGCTCTGCCAGCAACACAGGGGGTCCTGGGAAGGGAGAGCAGCTCTCAGGAGAGCCTCAGCTTACCCCTGCAGTGTCTCCAAACTTGCATGGTGCAGAGGTGATACCAAATGCTCGCTCTGGATCCTCTCACTGTCCTGTAGCTCTGAAGAGGATCAGCCCAGGAGCACAGCTCATGTATTTTGTCAAGGGCTGATTCTCTTCCAACAGCCTTTCCTCGAGTGCAGGTAAAAGGAGGAGGCATCACGGGTGGGGTCTGTGAAGCAAAGACTGGTGACTTCAATCTGGTTCAGGGCTTTTAACACAGAATATTTATTATAGCAGATTTGCTCCTGTCTATTTTACTTTCCCGTTGCTCTTGCTGTTGTCCTGAGAATCACGTAGGACACTTTCAAGCATCACATTCTTCTGGAGTTCACATAATGTGCCTGGAGCAAGTCTGCCATGAAAGCCTAACCTTTCTCTGTACATAATGATGCAAGAGCAGAAAGGTCTACCCTTCTTGGCAGAATTTTGTAAAGCATAGGGGGAAAATGATCTTATTTCATTCTCTGTCTCAACTTTTCAACTCCTGAGAAAATGGTTCTGCATCTAGCCCAAACAAAAGTGTCTCAGCTGCTTTGCCACAGTGCCATGTTGTCAAGGAGACACCACAGAAGGTATGGATGGGCATCACTAATGTTAAGCTCCTTTTGCATGATGAATTTGAGTGCTGAGGAAGAATGGGCAGCACAGGGCAGTTCAGAATCTGATTTAACACAAAGAAAATTCAGGGGGTGTCTAAACCAGGGTGATTTATCCCACCACTTGGCTTCAACACATTAGCAAAGTCTAAAGTGGTAGATTCTCCAACATGGGGATTCTTTGGCAGCATCATGAAGTGACCAACTGAGCAAACAGCTGGCAATAGAACTAGAACTGAAAGAATACAATAGGAGAATTTCTTCTGAAGGAGAAATCCCTTTCCCACCCCCATAAAAAAAGACACAGTGAATGAAGCTGTGGAATGGCCAGGCCATTGGGTGAGAGCTGAGGCAAAGAACACTGCACTGCCCTCTTGCAATGCCTCCATTTGCCACAGACTACTCATAAAATGTTCACCCTTATTAATCATTAATTATTTATCATTTTCCCAACATCTCTCCAATATGAATTTCAATTCTGGGGAATCTTGGGCATAGATTCTCATCCAGTCTGAGTTGTTCCATGATAAGAACTTGTCTCAGATCAGGCATAAAAGATAATAAATAAATCCCCAAGTTAACTATTTTCTCTGTTTTGTTGTTTGTGTGTTTTTAGGGGCAGGTATTTTTGAGAGGCAGGAAGGTTGAAGCTGTGCAGACAGATTGCTTCTCTGTCAGAGATTCACTGTCCTAATGAAAGAAATGGGAGATAATTCTTGAGTCATCAGTCTTACATAAAAATCTGCTCATACATGTCTCCAATTGGGCTCTTCAAAATCACTGAAGAGTTTTGAAGCCCCTTTTTTTCTCAGCTCCTAAAGAGAAAATGGCAACATGCACGAGTTTTATGACCAGATTTATAACCCCACAATAAAGATAATCTCCCCACTTGACTGGGCTGGTGTAGAAACAAATCAATACCTGAAGTATTCAAAATTCTAGCTGTGAGTGTGATCAGAATAAAACCCCTAAGGAAAGAACTCTGCGTTCTGAGAGAGGCTTGAATCATTGCAGCAAATAAACCACAGGAGCATTAACTGAACAATGAGAGCCCAAAAAATATTGCATAACTACTCATTATGTGAGCATCAGCTATCCTCTGTGCTGAATCAAGTATGTATCTTGGGCTAAAAATACTATGATTCATATAATTAAAGACTGTACCATAATGAATATAATTACAAGAGGCAGAATTAAGATTGGACAGGAAAACATTCTGGTATTTCATAAATTTTAAATGCTTGAATTTATCTGTCAGTAAGATTCTTTGAATGTGAATATATACGTGAGAGTGTATCAGGCAGGAAAGAACATGAACAATAACAGCCAAAACTAATGTTGAGAGGAAAAAACAGATTTAAATCTCATTTTCAGTTACAAGCTTTAGTTAGCAAGACCACACTGAAAGGGGGAGATGCTGGGAGACCTCCTGGTGGATTGGGTCAAAATGGAGGGTGCCTCATGAGTGTTGCCAGCTCAGACTGAAACTGAAATAAAGGATTTTTAACCTTTTAGATGCCTGAAAACCAGAGAAATGTCCCTTTTCTGTTTATTTTTCTGTGCTGAGGCAGAGCCAGAAGTCAAAAGCTGATTTAGATTTAAGGACTGCAACACTAATGGCCTGAATATATTTTAATAGGCTAAGATTAGGGGCTCTAATGATGCTAATTAAATACATGCAACCACAAAAGAAAACCAAAACACCTATCCACCCAAACCTCCTTTTTCAGGTGGCACAACCAGATCAAAAAGCAATACAAAAGCAAATGGAATCAACACATGAAACTTGCCATCTCATTTGGGAATTAGCTTTTTAGAGTCAGGGGAAAAAACTATTCAGATGTTCTCCAGTTTAACTTCTCAAGTTCTTGCTTGACAGCTTAAAAAGAAAGAAATCTTCATCCAGACAACACAGGGGAGGAAAATGATCAAACTCTGAAAGCAGACTCCACTTCTGAAGACACAGAACTTCCCAGCTCACAAGGCTGTTGCCTGAATGTTCTGCCAGGCTGACCAAGGTAAGCTCAGCACAAAGCAAATATCCCATCAGCAAAACCCAGCTTGTGTTCATTCTCAACCTAAATACCCAACCCTGTTAAGCTGCACCTTTGCAAAAGAGTGACAATTCAATTCCTTGACTCCAGAACATCAGAAAACAAGGGATGGCATCCATTTCTCAGGAAGATGTTGCCAAAATAACCAACATTTTTTGTCTTGCACGTGGCCACGAGAAATGAGTCAGATCTAACCACAACTCCCTCACCACCCAGAACTCACAGCAGAAAATCTTCCCTGTTCTAAACAGGGCACTGAACCCCAGGGATAAAGAAGGTGGCTGAGAGTTTGTATTGCACATTACTGCCAAGAAATCCCTGGAGGAGCAACTCTGCATGGATCACTTCACTTGCTCTGGGGTAAGGGGGCCAAATGAGAGCATCTATTGAACTGAAATCCCAGAGGGATTTTGCTAATTGGACTGTGATTCTGGAGGTTGCAGCTTCATCTTTCAGCTACAAACTGAGGAGAAGGGCAGGGAGCATTTCTGACCTTGAGAATGATGGTGTTTCTTCCTTGCTCCTTCCTTCCAACCCAGTTCTGTCTGTTCCCAGCCTTCCTTGCCAGACTTTTCTTTCAGTTGTGTATCTTGTATCTCCTGCTCCACTCAAATACAAACTCAAGAGATGTTTTCACCACGCCTCCTATCCAAAAGCCATCCTGCACTAGCAACTTGGACTAGGTTTCCTACAGCACACCTCAGTGCTTCCTTTCACCTGCTCAAACAAGATTAGAAAGTCAGTTCTTTCTCTGCTAGGCATGCTTTTCAAAAATTATATCACTTAATGACCCCAAAAGTTAATAAAATAAATCGAGGTGCACTGTATTAGCCTAAATAAAAACTACAGCTAGTCAGAAAGTGGCATGCAGGGGTTTTTTGGTTTTAAAACTTCCACAAACTCTTTTCTTCTCTGTCAAAATTTAGTATTTCACAGAAATGTGGAGTACGAAAGTTTCTGAGCAGCTCTAATTAAAACAACTTTTAGCTCTGTAGACAGTGTTTGTAGAGGAAACCTTCAGTTACCCCTTTCTTTCAGTGGACAAAATGTGAGAGGATTTTCTGTTCTCCCATTCATGCAGCTGTAAGAGGCAGGGGTTGCCTTCAGATCTGAACCCCAGCCTGACTCCTGTCAAACAGAACTGAGCAGAACTCCCGAAGGCAGGCCAGGCTCAGCCCAGGAGGACTGGGAGCTATTAAAGACAAAGGCATCATGGATCTGCCCTCATTGGCACGAAGAGGGCTGTGGGAAACCCTGCCAGGGCTGGCAGCAGCAAGGGCAGGACCTTGGCTGGCACAGGAGGCAGAGCTGAGTGGTGCACTGACTCCCAAGGCACTGCAGGAAGGGCCACGATGTTCACAGCCTTGTTTCATGCCCTGGCAGAGCCCAGATTGACTTCCTCAAGGAGAGCTGTGTTCAGGAGCACAGCCCATCTCGGGGTGCATCAGATGCTCCTTGTTGTGTCCTTTGGGCAGAGTGCCCAGAGCATCAGTGCCATTCTGTGGGAGGTTTGGAGAGACAACAACTAGTTCAGGGGTTCACTTGGCTACAGAATCCCCTCCATTTAGGGGAGCACCAGATGCAGTGACCTGCAGTGCAGTTGTACCCAGAGCCCCATGGGCAGCAGCAGCAGCACACTAGGGGTTTTGGCTGAGGAGCATTCCATTATATTGCAGTAAATTAAAGAAGAGGCTAATTCAGAAAGGGCTCAATACATGGAGGATGAAATAAGTGAGACATGCTTCAAATTAAATGTCAGAAATTCAACCAAAAACTGGAGCCTTAGGTTTAGTTTGAGGAGTTCATTTGCTGCATTCACAAGGGTAGGGTTTATCCATTTTAATTAGACCAGTAACATTACCAACTGCACTGGGGTTCTAATAACCACTGTGAAAACCAATTGAATTCATCTCAGACTACACTGAGAGATGCAGAACTCAGGTGCATCAGTGCAAATCCAGGGAGACTTCAGTTATTTTGATGTTTGCAACCAAAGGATTTGGGAACAAAAGGTGTTACATGTTGGTTTTTTTCTCCCTTGATATATTGACACTCCTTCATAAAATAAAACAAACAAAAACCCCACAGATACTTCTTTCTTTTGCTGATATGTGTGTGCACACAATACTCCTGATGCCAGAGGGAAGGATGATGAACTTTCCACCCAGAAGATAAAAACAACATCCATGTCACAGAGCTATGGACAATTTTCCATAGCTGATCATTAGCTGATTTAAAGGACAATGAGTTGGAAAATTAATCCTTTTCAAATTGAAAACAGGAACAGAGACATGGGCAAGCACTTGATTAAGCTGTTCTATGGATTTGCAAATAATCATCAGTTTAGCATCAGGATTTTATCATCCATTTAACGCCAGGATGAGCACAAGTGGCTTTTGTTGCTGTTTTCCCTCCCTCCTACCAGGGAAGAAGATGTCTTTGTACATGTCACAGTTGACTGGAATTCAAGACATTGTATTTTAACTTCTGAGCATGTTTCCCTCCTAATAACAGCAAAAAAACCCAGTGGAGAGGGCTCCTAGCTTTCAGGTGTGAGCTCTGGGGGGTGTTTATTTGAATGACTGATAGGAATTGAAACGAATTCTGAATAAAGAAATTCTCATTTCCAAGCACTTCTGCCATCCCTACCCCAAAGCATCACCAATGAACCAGAAACAACAATACTACATTTCCACACCCAGCACCCCTAATTCTTTCAATAGAGAGAGCTCTAATACCATGGAAAAGTAATAAAATAGGAACTTGTGCAAATGAAAAGAGGAGCCTTGGTTGACCCCCATTCACACTATTTTATTTTCAAGCAACAGTTCTTGCCCCAGTGGCTACACAAACTTCCACAGGGAAGCCCAGGTGGGAAAGAATCCACCACTACCCAACCTGCAAACTGGAGGTGGAACTTTCTTGAGCAGCTGTTCCCAATCCTAGCTCAGAGTTCTTCAATTCCTGGTCACAGAAGGAAGCAGAAAGATGAAAATAAAACCTCATTTTCTCTTCAGAAAGGTAAATTGGAAACCCTAAATTTCTGTAAAACACAGGGTTGAGTTTGCACTCAAGTTTCTTCCTCAGTCACATCTGACCTGGTCCAGTCTGGCCCTCTCCAGCCACTACAGGTTGTAGTTACTACCACAAGGTACTTTACTAGAAGTAAAGTTACTTCTCCCACACTCAGTTGGCAAGAACAAATACAATATTAAGAGAGTTCAGGAACACCTGGGTATGAAGGACCCATGTAGAGCCAGAATTCAAACACTTCAGCTGGTTGGTGACTTCAGCAGCTGCTCTACACCCCCAGAGCTCTGGGGAATCATAGCTGCAGAAATACCTTCCTCTGCTTTTTCCTCCTTCCCTAATTAAATTGATAAAAGTAAATCAGAAATACAGCACATGGAACATCTTGATGGCCCTCAGTAAATCTACTGGTCATTTTAAGGTAGTAGTAAGTTACTTTAAAAGAAGGTATTTGCTCCAGGCTCCACTCAATAAGGCTTTCTAGGTAATTTTACATTAGGAAAAAGCAACATACAGCAGGAGTCCAACTTCTAAGTAGGTTCAGATTCTTTGCCTAGAAAAATAGACATTTCAACAGTACAAACAGATTTTGAAAGAGCAAATATTTTGCCTGGATTTTGACAGTTAAACCAAAAAAAAAAATAAAATTGAAATCTGCTCTGGAGTTTCCACAGCAACTTCAATCCTGTTCCCGAACAGTCTGAGGATGTGATTGTTAATGCTCAACACAGGAAGAATTTTCATTGATTTTAAAGAGCAGTCATCACAGTAAATCCAATGATGAGTCCTATTAGGCAGATTTACATGTTCCACACCTTCTTTAGTTTTAATTTCAAGTCAAAAGAAATTAAATCGAACAAGAGGTGGGCCAATTTGGGAGAAATATTTTACTTCTGGAAGAGTTAGAGCATTAAATGTTATTCTTATGAGTGCATCCTACAACTGCCTCAGGTGGTGAGACACCAGTGCTGAATTTTGGTCAACCCTGCTGGGATCAGGGGGTGTGCAATACCCAGCAGGCCAATCCTTGCTTTACACCACTTTCATAATCCTGTTTACAGTAAATTAGGCTTGACAAAAAAAACACAATAATGCATGACATAGAAATGAGATTTTAAAATGTTGACTTTGTAATCTCCAAGGAGCCACTAAAATACTTGCCATTGCAGGCCTTGTTAAAGCCTGGTCCAGTTCAGTAAACCATATTATTCTGTGTGTGGGGAGAATTACACCACACCAAAAAGGAATTTTTGCCTTGGGGATAATTAAATGCATATTGCACCTTGAAGTTACAGCATCAGGAAACATTTGTATATGGAACTCATTTAATTAGAAGGCACTTCACATATTTCTCAGCCTCAGTTTGTCTAAATGTGCTGGTCAAGAAATTTAAAGATGGCTAAAATTCCTCCTTCCATTTTTTACTGTACAGAAATTACTGTGTATAAATGTTAGAGTGAATCAGCCCAGAGCCTTCCACTTACAAACTAGGTGGCAGTTTCTACTTACAGTTCTCTTCAAGGTGAGCCCTGTAATCCTTGGATTTTAAATAACTTTGCTGCACTCTAAATACTCAGTCATTACACCAGGGAAATAGTAGCAACAGGCCAGGAGTAAAAGTTGTAGCTTTTTATTCCTATTTTTGCTCCTAGTGAGCTCCCTCTCTTAGCAGGTGACAGAGTGACTCTACCCTGACCATGCAGCCCAGCCTCTGACTGCAACAGTGGGAATTAGATGGATCTTTTCTGAAATCTGCAAGGATTTGCATTAGGAATAGGACAGATTAACATGAAATGGAAGAGGGAGGTGTGGACATCTGGGATATGCCTTCAAAATGGCAGGGAATGAGTTTCCTCCATCACCCTCCCAGGTGAGCAGGGATCCCAGCTCCCCCCTCCAGGTGAGGTACTTGGCTCACACTAGCATCACTTGATTCACTTCAGCTCCTCTTCACACAAAACATGTGTTAAAACACCACCAAACATCAAAGTGTGTCTGCAATGCTTCTCTGGGAAGCCACCTGGGACTCCAGAAGCAAGGAGCATAAAGAAGCTGTTGGAATGACATTTCCAATGAGAGACCCAGTTCACTTCAGCTCCTGGGAGATACAAAATGCAATCTACAAAGGCAGCAGAAAGGAGTGCAGGTAGGAGAGACCTGTCCATCAGGGCTCATGGAAGCAGATCCAGGCTGACAGGACATGGTTACAGCAGGAGGCTGGGGAAAGCAGGGATCTGCTGCCTGTTCTGCTGTGAAACTAACCACAGCTAGGAGGACACCCATCATTCTGAGACCCAAGCTAAGCAGCACAGAGTGGAGCTCAAATCTCCTCTGTCCAACTCCAGTTCATGCCTAAATCACAAAAATAGCTGCTTTGAATTCAATACAGTCAGTGAAATTTAGGAAGGCTGAAAAGAATGATGGATTACAATTTATATGCTGCACAATACCTTCAGTTTAATTGGACATGTGTACTTGATGTTTCTTTCAAATCAGCTTTAACTGTAGACAGATTCAAATGGCCACAGCAATCTGATCTGAATGCAAATTGAAATACAATCAGAGTTGGAGATGTTCACATTGAACGTGCAGATTGGGCCTGTTCAACAGCAATGGAGAGATTCAATATCCTGATATTGATGTGTTCAAAGTGGTTGGATCAAAGATTTTGAGACCTTATCTCCACTTCCAGCCATTTTTGGAGGAAAAAAGAAAAGCTATTGTAGAGAAAACTAAGCAAACCAAAGATAAGCAGAGACCTCTGAAAGGAGAACAAGCTGAAACAAATTATTCTGTCAATTCTGCTGCTGTCATTCAGGCTTGTGAGGCCTCAGAAAATTCCCTCTGCCTGTCGTGCCTGGGTTTCTGGTCTGAAGAAGGTGACTGAAATGCTTATAAACTTCCTATTGTTTTGGTAGCTGGGCAGAAAGTTTATCATTTCAATAGTTATGTGGAGAAACAGAAAGTCAAGTACTTGGTGGTAGTTTGACATCACACGTCTTGTGTTTGTAGCCAGAGCCAGCACATTTTATATACCTTGAACTAAGCTGAACTGGGAGAAGACACTGCACAGAAACAATCAACTCAAACAGCAAACATTTTGCTGGCAGTGCAGCCTAATGACACCTTAAAAACACTAAGGAAAGACTTCCATCACAATAAATCGTTTCACGTATCATGCTTAATACCATATCCCCCTGATTACAGATATTACACTGATTTTTTTTATCCCTCAAGTTAGGGTTTGGGGCTTTTGAAAGTAAAAAATTAATAGAGAAAAACACTGTACGGATGAAATGATAAACACTGTAAATGTTGCAAAGTGCAAATGATAAGAGAAAGAGACTAACTCTGCTTTCCTTTGTTGTTAATAGAAAACAAGTTTTGTTAAGTTTTGATCACTGAGTAATGGCATTCATCACAGCTTTGGTAAAGAAAATAACAACTGAACAGCCCAGCATCACAAATGACTGCATCTCATCATTAGAGCCCAACTGCCTCCCAGTGCTTCTTTGAAGGCTGAACCATGTAAATGGACAGACAGCTGGAAAACAAAATGAAAGCTGCCCTTAAATGTCTAAGTCCTTACACAGCACATGAAACAACTGAAAACCTCAGTGTGATCCCTGAAAAGCTGGAATTATCGCTCAATCATTAGTGGTTGCACTGCCAGAGCCCTGTATTAAATGTCTCCTCCTCCTCCTCTCCCCCCCATGTTATCCCAGACCTCTGGGGCTGAGATGCAGAAGGTTCAGCACTTCCATGGAGCCACATGATGCTCTCCCCTTGGTGCTCTAGCAGGTAAAGGAAATACACTTGGTTAAAGCTTCCCATGGGGTCTTTCCAGATGGGCAGCAGCAGGAATGCTGGGCTGTGGAGAGGTGACACCTGACTGAGGCTTGAACCCTGAGCAGCAGCTCAGCAGCTAGAGGGTAAGGACATTGCTGATCATTTCATGTGCTTGCTGTTCCATCAGCAATGGGCAAGCAACTGAGCAGGAATCATTCCTGTTATGCTAAAGAAAATCTATTGCTCCAGAGCTCAGGAGAGAATTCAGCCAAGGCTTTCAATGTGGAGGCCTCATTTGTACCCAAACCAGACCCCCTGGGCTGTAAGCAAAGCAGATGCTGGAATGTGAAAATGAGAACTGCTGAGTGACACTTTCTGTACACAGCTACTTACTAATAATTTAGCAAAGTGGATGTAATAGGTACATAGTCATCTGCATCTTCAAATCCTCTGCCTTGCCATCTCTGGTGAATTCATTACAAGTCTTGCCATATTTGATGTCTTTCTCAATGTCAAAAAACTACTTCTCTGCAATAGTTTCTACTCATCATTGCTTTGGAGAAGAAAAAAAAAAGGTTTAAAACTGAGAAGGTTTTAAAAGCTTGAGGCAAATTAACAGAACTTGCCAAGAGTATTCTTTTCAAGCCACACACAAGATTTATGAGTACTGGGGAGTGGAAATCTAACAAAACAAGAGAGAAGTTTAGCATGAAAGTGCATGCTTTGTAAAGCTCGTGGTCTGATTGAGAGTACTAGGTACACAAAATAAAGAATTTGCAGAGATCATGAAGAAGAACTCAAAGCAGAGCCTTACTCTCCATTAATCATCATTAGAAATTAGAGCTATTTTAAAGCAGTCTGACAGTTCACCTCCAACACAGGCTGGCATCAGCCACAGATGCTTGGGTGGCTCCTGCCCCTCTTTCCAGAGCTGCAAATTGTGCTAGAGAAGCAAGTTAAAAATCATCTACTTGTTCAGAATCCACAGTGTGAGAATTCACTTTGCTTGTATTTAATATCCCAATTCTGATCACTTCTGTAACAAAGCCAGAAAGAAAAGCAAAATTCTGCCACCTCCCCTGAACAAAACCTTTAGAGCAGAACTCAGTGCCAAGGGCAGAGATTCACAGCATCACAGAGTGTCAGGGGTTGGAAGGGAGCTAGAAGATCACCTAGTCCAACCCCCCTGCCAGAGCAGGGGCACCTAGACCAAGTCACCCAGGAACAGATCAGCATTTATCCTGCAAACACCTCCCTTCAGGTGGCAGCTTTTTCAGACAATTCTCTCCAAATATGCTTTTGTGCTGGCAATCCCCACTGTCTGAATCTCCATTCAATTGCACACCATGGGATTGTGCATGATGAGGAATACCAGGGCTGCAGAGAGCACTAAGGGAAAGCCATCCATCCCCAGCACACAGACTGAATCACAACAGTGATTCCTTCTCCTGCACAATGAGATGCTGACCCTGTGGGTATTTTCTCCCATGCTTCCACCCTCACAGATCACTCTTGTTGATAGAATTGCAATCTATGGGGTAGAAGGGAACATAAATACAGAGCCAGCAGCAGCAGCAGCATCACGCTGGAGCTGATCAATAACAGCACAGAGCTCCTGGGATTTTGTTTTGTTGGTTTATTTTCTTTTCAGAAACACAAAGCCACTCTCACTGCAGCTGAACAGGAGGCAGGGAAACTCTGCCTCTTCTCTCCTGCAGCAGGTCTTTTTCTGGAATCAAACAGTTTGGGTGATTCCCAGCCAAGAGTGCCACAACTCCTGCCTGAGCTGTGCTCCAGCACAAGCACAGCAGAGCATCCAGCTGGCACTGCAGCACAACAGCTCCAGCACAACAGCTCTAATCCTACCTCACTAATTCCCTGGAGTCAGAGAGGTTGGGGAGTCTCCTCTGGAGATTTCCCATCCCTACCTGGCTGCATTCCCTGAGCTGGATCAGATTCTATTCCATGGTCCTGCTCTGGCAGGGGGGTTGGAGTTCAAGATCTCCAGAGTCCCTCCCAAGCCCTGCCACCCTGTGAACTCACAGACAGGCTGGTTTATCCAGCACTGACACAGATGACAGGAGCCTTGCCACATCCCCTGGTGCTCCAGGCTGCAGTAGAAGATGGATGTAAGAGACAGGTTCTCAGGAATTAGTGTGAAAAAGATGGAGTTTAGTGTGAACGGAAACAGCCCTGGAATGTGAAATTCCCTTTCTGGCACACTTACACTGTCTTCATTTCATTGAGAACTTTGGCATTTAACAAATACTCTCTCACACACATTCACTGGATTAGCAAAAGAGCAAATTATTTTTAATTATGATATCCTGAAAACATAATAATCAGCCTTAAATTTCTGCAGCTTCCACTTAATCACAGTGTACAAACAGCAACAGAAATATCCCTCTCATTAAACTGAGAACCTTTCCTCATCATTTCAGAGCCACCAGCTTTTAAATATACAGGGAAACACTGAACAGCATGAAACTCCAACATGCAATTGGCAAGATTAAACTTTATTTTTACACCAAAAGTAGTAGTAAATAAGCCTACATTGTGCTCTGGAAGTGCAATATGTGTTTTTCTACTTCTCTACCACCTGAACATTAGATGTGCCAGCCTATTGATCTCTCTGGTTCTGCAGTCTGCCTCCAGCACAGTCACTGTGCAGTGCCTGGGCAAGAGAGAAAGCAGCAGTGCTGTTTGTAACACATTAAACAACTGGTACAGATGATAAACAGACAAGAGAGCAAAGAAGAGATCAACCTTTCTGACCCCTGCAAGATATTAAATACCCCACAACTGTTCTCTTGCCAGCTACTGGATAAACTCAAACTCAGTGAATTCACAGAAAGAAAGAAATTCACTGTTCAATATTGATTTGCTAAGGAAAATACAGAGCAAAGATGAACAACCTAAGCTGCAATGTGTAGCTTCGGACTTCACTTTTCTGAAAGTTCACAGGAATTTTGACTGTGAACATCAGTTTGAGGCCCATCCTGAGTATACAATATTTAGGAGAACACAGCTGTTGATAAAAAAAACCAACAGAGCATTAGCTGAAGAGATGAAAATAAAAGAGCAGAGTCCCATTTTCAGACAACAGAATCATAGACTTGAGGAGTGCTTTGAAAATCCCCAGTAGTATTGCTAGCTGGCCAACCAAAAATGGAGGCAGATTTCATAGATAGAAAGATTCACAGCACCCCCTGTGAATCTGGGATTTCTGACTGACCTGAGTGAATTCAGAATTTCAGAATTCAGAAAATCAGAATCAATTTCTGATTGACCTGACTGGGATTTCTGTGAAACTGAGGAAGCAGCTCCTAACTAGGGCCTCATTTCAAACTAGCTGTGAGCACTCAAACATTGCCAAGTGACACTGCAGCCAAGCATTTGGACTTTGGGTGTCCAACACCACATATCCCTTACCAAGGTAGATGAAACCAAGACCAAAAGCCTCACTCAGGATCACCCAGCAGGTCAGTAGCTGGATGCAGACCTTAGTTCTCTTCCCAGCTCAGTGAATGGCACTGGAATGTGCTGTGTGCAAACCTGAGAGCACAAAAGATTCTTTGCAGAGGGTTGGATTGCTAGGCAAGCAAGCAGAGAAATGGTGTCACACTGTGAAGTGAGATCACATATTCTGGAGCTCTTCATGGAGGCACAGTCAGCAAAAAAACCCAAAAAACCCAACCAACCTGCCAAGAGAAAAAGCTATTGGGACCCTGGAGTGGCATAAATCTGGGATATACCATGTACATGTCTAATATTACCCAAAACATCTCATGACCAAGGAGAAAGATCCCCATCAGTCAGACAGAATACCCTAACAAGCATTAAGAGCTACTTGAAGTTAATTCAGTGTGTGAAATGGATCTCAGGAGAGGTCTGTGAGTCAGAGCCTCTTGCAGGGGAATCTCACACGAGACTGTGAGAGCTGCTGGCATCAGCATGGTGACAAAGGCTCTGTGGCACAGAGAGAGGGTAAAATATGCATGAGGAGCTCCAACAGACTCCTGTCAATCAGGCAGCAGTGCAAACAAGAGCTCTGGTGACTCATGTTGGAAGATGAAGCTGTTCACTCATTGCACAGACATTTACTCACTGCTCATGAAACCAACACATGGCTGTGCCAGTTGTCACAACTCAAAGCCTCCCTCCCCAGTAAGAACCATTACTCCCACTTTCAAACCTCACAGGCTGGGAGACATGTCATGCTAACCAGCTAGCTGGCAGCTGGCTTTCCAACTACCTGGTCCTAAAAGGACTGGAGCTTTCTAATCGAATTTTGTGTTAAAATTATTACATAGAATTTGTTAAGAAGGCACTACTGGGAATCTTTCTGGCTAAAGACGTTTCTGCCTGACAATGAAAATGAAACAGAATGAAAATATCAATCTCAATTACACTTCTAGCTCAAAAAAGTTTTTGATTTCATGGTGGAATTTCTGTTAGCAGAAAGAGGGATCAATACCTCATCCCAAACACAGCTAGAATAGAAAAAGCCAGCAATAGCTCATGGCTGACACCCAAGGGGAAGCTCTGGGCTCTGGGTATACTGGGTCCACCTGTGGGCTAGAGAAGAAGATGGCAATGGGAGAAAGGCAGGCCACTTGATCTAGCAGATTACAGGGGGACAGATCTCTCAGGAGCAGGGATGGATTTCCAAAGCCCTCTTGAAAATGAGAAGAGCAGTATGGAACTGAAGGGCACACCAGTTTCCACTCTGTGCTCTGAAGATCCAATCTCCACTTAGGTATCACACTCAACTAGAAAGCTGGTCATGGTGAGAGAAAAGGAGCTAAGGAAGGAAAAGAGAGCTCAGCAGACTTCCAAATGTCATTCTTTCCAACTGTATCCCTGCACCACTGATAAGGTGCAAGAAGGGATATGAAGCTATCACAGGCATGTCTGGTAGTGTGTCAGAAGGCAGAGCACATCTCCAATCTCCAGCCCCAGTGCAGGGATGGTGCAGAGCATTCTGCTCTCTCTCTAGGAATCAGACATTCCAGAAGCTCCACAAAAGTGATGGTTTGCCCAATACTCACAATTAGGTCAGGTTTCCCTTCATGCAAACAACTGTCTCTGTTCCTGTTTCCCAGGGAACTTGATGGTATTTTCAGATCTCATACCTGCTCTGGGCAACAGTTTCTGCTGAACAGTGATTCCATCTGGTGCTCTATTTTAGCAGGATACAGTCATAAAAATCTCTCATTACTAAATGTGCTTTTAGCACTTGGAGAGCTAAAGGTTGGGATCCTGATGATGGCTGGGTGATGATGAAACTGCACTCACAGGGAACAAAAGAGAGAAAAAAATAGAGGAAAACCAAAGCAGTATAAACAGTGTAATGACAAAAACTCTTCAAGGTTCAGAGCAAGAGTTCAGCAGGACAACAGCTCAAAAATTAAGTAGTGCACCACAACTCTGAACAGTCTCTTGGCACTAAAATCTACAGCAGCTATATGTAAGACATCAGAAAAATGTAATTTTAAAAATTATTATTCAATAAAGCCCTGCAGATTTTTTACCTGAAAGGTGTTGTCAAAGAAGTGCAAAGTATTGAATTATATTTGACTAAACCATGCCATATATTAGCATAACTCCTTGGTGTCTCTAGCAGTTTGTCCGTCTGCTTCAGTGAAGTTCTCACACTATTTCCCCACACCCCCAAATTTTACACCCCCCAGATAACCCAAAGTTTGCTAGCAGCCAGCATTCAGTACCTAAAATCAACACCTACAGCCACATTACACTTGTCTGACTGCTGCTGCTTGAAATTAATACACTGAAAATCTACTTTCACATACAGGATAAAATTTCAAGGGGCATCTGGACTTAATTCCCAATTTTGTTATAAAAGAAAAGGAAGAAGGGGGGTGTTGTTTAGGTAAGTGAGGTATTTCCAGGTATTTCTTTCACCAAACTTCCCTGCCACATGTTGCAAATGATAAAACAAAATGATGTAAAAATACTCCATAGGTGCAGCCCCTCATTCTACATATTTCAAAGCCTATCAGGAAAGCAAAATACACCTAAAACCATTCCTGCCTGCTGATTTCAGACTTGACTGCAAGACTCTACTGACAGATTTGTAACCAGGGGGGCTACAAATGGGCACTGCAAAGACCTGATGGGCTCGTGTTGAAGATACATATGGTAAGATACCCATTTTTATTAACCATTAAAAACCTCCTGCTCCACCTAACTGGTGCTATTCACACCTGGTAACAGCCTCTTGAAGGGTTTTACACACCTTGCTGAATTCAGCACAATGTTCATAACAAGCCCACTTGGTGTCTCTTTTTTTTTTTGGTGAAAAAATCTACTTTTAAAACATGAGAAAGTTTGAAGGAAATAAAGGGGGAAATAGAAAAACCTCCCTCAGATTATTTTTGTTTAGTCAAGCTGCTTTATTTCTATCCAGCTGCACAGTGATAAGCTCCAGTGTAATATCCATCATAGGTTAGGCAACCACAAAGTCAAATTACACAGTTTCATCGTGGTGTGTCTTCAGTGCAGCACTAATTAAGATGCTTTCTTTCATACCTGAGCTTCAAGATTAACCTACCTCAGTTGGGGAACCTGGTGGCAAATCAATGCTTCAGTTACTTACTCTGCAGCAGTGCTTCACTCTCACCCTCACTGCTCCAGAACTGCTGGGGCTTGTACCTTGGCAGCATGTGGGACTGCAAGAAAACCCAGTGGCTCAGGCAATTGTGACAAGAAAAACCATTCAATGAATGCAGAGGGGAGATCTCTGGGAGTGACACTGTGTTTTACAACCTCAGTGGAAGAAAGAGGAAAATGAACTATTTTGATTTAATTAGAGAGTGTTTCCCTGGCTTGCTAGAACAATTTCTGTCTAGCAATAAAGTACTTAGAAAATCTCTTTCAGCAAGAAGCCTTTTGAGGATACCCTGAGAAGGCTTTGCTAGAATATCACTGAGATGCTGAAGATGCTGCTACCATCAGCTGGATGGGACTATGAATGAAGGAATGGTGTTGCTGGTTTGGATCAGCCATCCCAGTGCCTGGGTGTCACCATGAAGGCTGATTGAAAAGGCAGTGCTGCTGTGGAGCCTTCTCCAGGGTTCCTGTGTCCAGCACCCTGGGCAGGGTGTGACACTGGAGTGTTTCCAGAAAGCAGTAATTAGAAGAGTAGAATGAAATCAAGGTTAATTGCACCTCTTGACTGCCCCTAAGATCAGCCTAGGCCTCTGTAAGGTCAGAATGATTTGTCAAAGTGTGAAGATCCTTTGACTCCATCTAAGGACAAGCCACCTGAAAAACCTTAAAATAAAGCACATTTTCTTCCTCCTGCCTTTTATTGCAGCTGATGCAGAAACTGGGAATAGGACCCAGTGTGCCCTAGGCTCAGTTTTCTGCAGCTTGAAGGGGGCAAACAAAGAACTCTGAGCTTTGGTGGCAAACCACTTTTGGTGCTAATGTCTAAGGCTTTGCAATCTCTCATTTCACACATATCTGAAGCCAAATTCCAACGTGCAAGTGCCTCTCAATAACAGCATTCAGCAATCAGAAAATAGCAACTGAGAGAGGTGGTCAGAGCCAGCAAAAGCCAGCTCAGAGAAGAGCTGGGGGCTGTTTCCTGGGGGCACAAAGGGAGAGAACCTGGATCTCCAGTCAAGGGAAGGTGGCAGATGAAGAAGGGACATTTCTTCCTCTGGGAAGGAGGCTAGGGGAGGAAAAAAGCAGCATTCCAACAACACAGGAGTAGCTTTCTGCTGCAACATGTTCATACTGAAACTCTCTGGGATATTTTCAACTTGCTTCCAAATTGCTGTGACACAACTGTGACCTCCTGAGCAAGGTCATAAAATGAATTACAGTTTAAGAAGGTAATGAAAATAATCAGCTTTCCAAGCACACATTCCTCCTGGGTAGAGAGAGGGGATGAAACAAAGCATTTAATTATTTCTAAATGTTTAGGCACGGTGGGAAAAATGCAATTTGCACTCAGCACAAACACTGCCCCTTGGGAATATCCAACTTGTACCATGTGGGGGTTGTAAAGTCAGTGTGGGAGACCAACCTTTACTAGGTACATCCAGCAGGTCTCATTTCCACACTGGAGACCTCTGTCCACCTAAGCAGGGTGAAGTGAAGAGATTCACTAATTCAGCCACTATTAGTCCAACCTGAACTCCACGTCCATCAGGTGTCCTGGGGACAACTGACTCATCCTTCTGTAAATGTATTAATTGAAATTTATAGGGTAGAACTGATATAACCAGATGCAGAAAATCTTAATTCTGCTTACAGAAGAAATACTAACTGTACCTTTCTTCCCTTGCCCTGTAATACACACCATTCTCATTTCAAACAATAGCTGAATATGCAATAATAATTTGTAATATGAAATACTGTTAATGTGTTTCTTCTGAGAGCTCCTTTTTTTTTTCCAGAACAGAGCAGAAACTACTTTTATTGCTCAAGTTTTCATTACAGAAATGCCATAGCACATATATCTTTGGTGTCCCATGTACCTTGCTCCAGAGCGTGACAAGCTAATGACAAGAGTTTTTTTCTGCCTCCCCCCACCACCCCCCTTTTTATACTATCATCAGTGCACTAATATTTAGATAGATTTACTTTGGAGCAAATAGTAAATGACTAGGAAGCTGTTTCCATTTCTCATTCTCGTTGTGATTAATGAGCTGGAGGAACACTCCCTCCCTTCTCCTCCAGTAGTTGAAAACATATTGAGCTGATGCCTCTTCTACACCATTAAAAAATAATTTCAGAATTGCATTTGCTAGCAGATGGATGGGACTTGCCTACCACTGATGGCTTTTCCACAGGGGAATAAGGATCAGCAAAGCCACCCTTTCAGCAGGCATTCCAGGATGGTGGGTAGGAGAAGACACAGCACTGGGCCGTTGAAAAAGAAAGCAAATAATATTCATTTCTATATATGTGTGTGTCTCACATACACACAAATCATATGCACAAGCAAAGACCAGCCCATAAACAAACCAAACAAAATCCCTCTCTCTCCATATCAAAAAGAGAAGAGACTAACAGGAACTTTTAGGGAGTGGGAGAGAAAAGACTCTATGGAGTGGAATACACATGAGGGACAGGCACAAGGCAGAAAAGCAGCAATATCACATAAAAAAAGCAAACTTCAAACAGCTCAGTAAGTGCTGAGAGTGGCCCTGATAAAAGACTAGAGAGATTTCTGCCAACAACAAACTTTTACAGTGTTTGATGCCTCCAGTTTTCAGGAGCACGAGGCTTTCCAATCCACAGGGTGCCCAAACCCATTGGCCTCACTGCCAACTTTTCCTCCTTATAAAAACAACCTCTGGATCTTCAACTCTGAATAACTCTTCTGGTCCAAAAGGGTAACTGTATAACGACAGTCAATAAAGGCTCTTTGCCCCTCAAGATCATCCTGAACCTTCCAAGAGGATATGAAAAATAATTATCTGCAGAAAAAGAATCCAATTTACAGCTAAATGCTGAAAAAAACCCCACACAAAGCTCTGTCACAGGCAAGGACCAGAACACAAGGTATGTTCTGAGGTATAGGTGAGTAAAGAATAACATTAACCTGCAGAAGTGATTGCCACAGCTTGCTGTGCCACTGCTGAGGAGTTACATTACAGTGAGTGCTGTTTGTAAAACAAACTCTATTATCAGTCAGTAGATAATAACTGAGCACAATCAGGGCATAAATTATTACAGAAGACCAGAAGCAGAAGTCATTAAGAAAAAGTCAATAGTGGGGAAGAGCAGTCATATCAGCCCTAGAAAGAAAACAAGCTGGCAACAGGCAACAAATTCAGATCTGAAATCCAGCAATTTGAAAGGCAATTTCTTTCTCAATCAGTAATTAATAAACTTGTCCTACACCAGAGGGATTCTTCTCCACAAAGCAACTTTGCTCTTCACTCTGAGAAAACACAGCACACTTTGGCTTTGCTGCCACACTTCAAAACCCTGAACAGTTTGGAAAGTAGCAGCACAGCTGCATTTTTAAAGCAAAATATGGAGAGGCATTTCTCAGAGTGATTGACTTTGCTTTCTCTAGCTGATCTGCAGCATTTCCCTGAGGCACTGCATCATCCACCCTGCTGGCTCTGTGGAGCACACACAGGCACTGCAATGGTGCTCTGAGTCCTTGGGGAAAGAATTTCCCCAGCAACAGTGATGTTCCTCAAGTCCTGCAAGTTGCATGGCATGGCACACAGTGGCTGGAGAAGACGAGTTGTCTCATCAGATGGATAAAGGACAAACCCTGTGAAGAATGACATAAAATGTGGTGGTGCATGTTACTAGGGCAGCAAAATGCCAGCCACTGTACTCCTGAAAAGACAGCTAAGAAGGTGTTTGGGGTCAGTCCAAAAAAAACCACCAATACTTCATCTAGCTCACCCTAAGGGAAAAGATCAGAACTGAAATTTACCCAGGAAAATATACAATTTCTAAATAAAAGAAAAGGTGTTGCTGTCCTGAATGACTTCTGGCTCTTCAGCTGAATCTGGTGTACTTCATTCCCACTTTTGTCCCCTCCACGACATGCCCAAGACTCTGAAGGGTTCAGATCTTTCCAAGTGGCAGTTTTCTTCCCAAGTAAAGTCTGGCTTCAAAAGCAGAAGGAGAGCTGGTTTCACTGCCCTGCACCACCCCTCCCAGAGCACAGGCAAGGCAGAACACGTCCCACCTTCTGGAGCTGAAGCACAGCCCATCCATTGCAGTTAAGCCTGTGGCTGTGTCAGGAATGGAAAACTAATAAGACATTCAGTCATTCACTTGGAAAAAAAAAAAGTAAAAACCTCACAAAAACATACTCTTCAAGTTGTCTGCAGAGGCAAAGAACTCAACTCAAAAAAAGCCATCGGGAGTTTGCAATTTTAATTTCTCTGCTCATTGAAGCTTCCTACTTTAAGGCAATTAAAACCAGGCATCAAAGGCACATGAAGCTGGGATTGGATGGTGATTAATTTGGGGAAGAAAGGTTTACAATTCACTTAGACAGACACAATTCATGTCTTAGGAGTGGGGAGTGTTGATGCAGGAAGAATTTGGAGGGGGGAAGAGAACAGGGCATGACCACAGGCAGTACCTGTCCCCTACGTGGTAGAAATGTATTTGCCATGTGCTGCTCAAGATGGGGACTCAGGAGCAGATGCAGAACTAGAATTTTCCCACCTATCAACAATTCTTTTCACCTCTTTACCCCTAGAAGGGTTTCTGCACTGCACAAGCTGGAATTGAGGGGATTGGTGCCTGCTCCCCAAGCAGTGCTCAGCTGCTCGCCTGAGGTGGAGGAGCCACACAGTCAATCCTGCTGGAATCAATTCCTTTCACTCTGAAAACCCAGACATCAACATTTTTTTTCTGCCCATTAAAACCTGCACTCATCTAGTAAAAATAATGCCACGAATGTCACATGGCCACCCTTCTGTTGAATATCAACTTCACTAATGATCTGCTGGGAAAAGTCTTTAATGCTTTACCTTGTCCATCCGTACAGCACCACCTACTTCAACACTCTTACTGGTTTGAAGAGTCCTTCTCAGATCAGTTGATGAAAGCTCTGCTGAAGAGCTGGAGCATCACTTGCTTCATTTGTGTGGCCCTTTCTGTGAAGATTCCCCTTAATGAGGCCAGTTTGCAAGCTTCTAACAGGCTGGTGTTTTTGTCATCTTGGCAGAGATCTTCCTGCAGAAGAAGTGCCAAGGGCAGGTGTCCAGTGCTCACCCTGGACTGCAGCAGGCAAGACAAGAGCTGGGCACACAAATCAGCTGCTCTGTGATCCCCCTGCCTTTGGACCCAGGGAGAAACACCCGAGACAAAGGCAAGCAGGGCAGGAGACAGGGAGTGAGGATAAAAGCCAAGAGCACGAGGTCTGCTGAGGAGCTGGAAAGCCTGTTTAGAAGAAAAGCCTGGAAGAGAAAACCAGAAGGGAAGAATACTTTGAAATAGATGGAGTAGTGAGTAGAAGAGATCTGGGATTAAAGAGATAAAAGAGCTGAAAGATAAATTCTGTTGTCCAAGACAACACCATTCTCCCAGTTTTCAAATTAATCAGTAGAATAATTAACATTTGGGTGGGGGTTTTGTGTTTTGTTTTGTCGTTTGTTTGTTGGTGTTTTTTTTTCCTTTCACAATATAACACTGGCAGCAGTAAGTGAAAAGAAAGCAAGATGTCCTTGGGGAAAAAAAAAATCAATAAATATATATATATATATATATAATGGTCTGATTGTAGAGAGATATTGAAGCTGATAGTATCTCTTACTGATTGAGAGGGGCTGTTTTACCAGGCACTGTCAGCTGCAACTGCCTTGCTGCTGGCCATCAAATTCACCCCTCCACAGCAGAACCAGTAAGAGCAGGATCAAATCCCTTTCAACCAGCCCAGATTCATGCTCAGCCTTGACCTGGAGAAATTGCCTAAAGGAATGAAAGGAGCCCAGGTTGCCAGATGACTGGCTTTAAAAAAAAAAGGAAATCAACTTGTGGGAGATGTTATCTAGAGACCACTAAGCCACAGCCTCTGAATAGCTCATCTGGCATGAAATAATGACAAATGGCAGTCATCGTGGGGTTGATAGAGATCTGAATTGTCAAAAGCATTAGCCCACACTTCCCAAACCACAGCCTCCTGAAAGCCAGGCATTCAGAAAGGAAAGGAGCACAGATGCACCATAATCCACTTGCTAGAATCAAACAGCACCTCCATTCAGACTGAGACTGTATCCACAGGGATCAGCTCGGGGTTGAATTGCCTGGTGTGGAACTCTCCAGGATGTTTTACATCCTAAAAATAATCAGGACATCCATTGCACTTAAGGTACTGAGAGCAATCTAAGTAAAGTTATCTTAACATCTCTGAGCAAGCAGACTGCAAAGGGCAAGTTTCCCTACACTTGGTATTTTATTTCTGCTCTAGAAAATCAGATTATTCGGCTTCTTTATTAAAAAGGATTTCCATGTAAATATTTGGATCAAATCTTCCATTGAGTGTAATCTTGTCCTGTTATAAAGGCATCACCATAACTGGCCACTGATCTGAATACGAGGGACAGATGAATTTGTCTCATTTACTCTGCTGCTTGTATTCCTTGCTAGATGAAGCAGAGTCATAAAAACTTCATTGCCTCTTGAAAGATTTAGACTTATGCTGATCTTCTGCAGCCTTATCCTCATGCAAAGTTCATCACGGGTGGCAGACAGTGCTGCTGGTTCAAGTCTCAGTTCAGAATAGCTTTGTCTTGTCAGGAGGGACTTTATTATGCATCTCTGTGGCCTCAATCCATCAGCCAAGCCAGGGATGTTCAGGAAAAGCTTCAATTACGTTCAGTAAACAAACTTTACTGCTGCTGTTTCTAATAACAAATCTTATTTAGTCAGCCTGATCCGGGAGGCAGCAAATATCATAAGGTTATGGACTGCTGTTTATTAAGAGCTGGCAGCTGTACTGGGTGACCCAGAGACCTCAGTGTCCAGAAAGAAAAACAGATGAGCAAAGCCCTTGGAAAAAAAAAAAAAAAAGGCAGGGAAAAGGCAAATACTTAAAATGTGATGGGGAGGAGTGTCCATTTCTGAATATAAAATACCAAAGTGACCCAGGAATGTGTGGCACAGTGTGTAGCAAAGCCTTCTGTCTCTGTGCACAAGAAAAAAGCTGTGTAAAGATCTGACAACCCTGTCAGAAACCTGTGCCTTTCATGTTGGTGTCAACACAAACCCATGTTTTTGCCAGACTAGCCACCAATATTAATGGTTTGCCACTGCCAGGAAAGAAAATAAAAAGCCTTTGAGAGTATTTTGTTAGAGGAATATAATTTCTGCTGTACCAGACATGTGCCAGAGAAAACAAGAAAGCTGCAAAGCAAACCAAGGTAGCTATTTGACAGAGAAGTGACAGCAAAATGCTTCCAGGCTTCAGCAGTGCTATTTAACAAATATGGTACAGGAGTTTGAAATTAAAAGCTCTGCAAGGTGCTTCACACTGGTGTCAGACTCCACAGCCCTCACTATGCCCATGGAAAGCCTGTTCAAGACTTCCCTCAACCACAGAAAACACCCCCCAGCCTCCCCCCTCTGCTCAGCATCAGGCTCTGAAGGATTTCCCAGCCTTCGTGTCCTTCCATTTTCCAGGAGGGAATTTCTTGAACATTAACTTGCAAATTCCCATGGAATCACACTTGGGTAGAAGTAAATTTTAAGTGAATGGTCAAGTTCATCAGGGTTCTCTTTCTTCAGTGCAATCATCCAACAAATCCCAGTAAGCACTGAGGGTGGCCCCAAAAAAGACTAGAGAGGCTTCTGTGAACAACAAACTTTCAGGGTGCTTGATGCCTCCAGTTTTCAGGAGCTTTCAAATCAACATCATAATTTCTCTGGAAGGTTGAAGGGAGGAATAACACCTTCTACAACTTCTGTAGCACTACAGCAGGATAGATTTGCCTTGCCTAACACAGAGACATTTAAGCAGTGGCAAAGAAAGCCCCAAGGAAATCTCCCTCAATGACAGGGGGTGGGGCAGCCACACAGAAGGTTGCACAGAACTCATAAGGTTTTCAAGGTCAAAGAAATAAGCAGAGGATCCAGAGAGCAAATTAGCCTGCAGGCTGGTTGTAAAGCTTGGCCAACAGCAGCAAGACAGAGAGCTTAGCTTGAGGGGAGCAGAAAAAAGAACTAGAAACAAGCTTGGCAATATTAATGAGGCTTGTTGCTCACTCTCTGGAAACAAGTGTTGGAAGCATTTTGGCTTTGGGACAGGATACTTGGATGTTCTGCAGCAAAGGATCCTGGAGAGGCTGTTTTGAATTCTGCATAGCAGAAGGGACATCTCAATGAAGAAAAATGAAGCATGTGTGGGTGCTTGGGAAGAGGAGCCTGGGTGAGGTGTGTACGTGTGGTGGGCTGGCTGCTTGTTTAGGTTCCAGGACACACAAACTCACCCTGGCTGACAGGAGATACAAGCCAGGCTTGCATCAGCACAGGGCTGTAAAGATGGGTTTGGTATGGCTTTTAAAAATTGAGATAGAAGCCTCAGGTAGGGAGGAAAACAAGAGATCTATAAAACATGAGAACCAAGTAAAGGAATGAGAGGATGGGGTGGAGGGAAACCGACCCAGGCTTTGGAAAGTGAGATGAGAATTACAACCAGGAAAGAGGAGCCTGCAAATCATTCTGAAGGACACAAGACATAAAAGTTTAAAACAGCAGGTCTCTGTGCCCAGGATTTGGAATGTGTAAAAGCTGGATGAGGTTGCTCAGAGTGCTCTGACAAAATTGCTTCAGCCACCGAAGCAGTAATTTGTACTAACAAATACTGAAACCAGCCACTTGTAAAGCTTCCCCATCTCTTACCATGGCCACTTTGGCATCATTTCTGCAGAGCTCTGGGTTTCATGCACAGAAGCAGCTCCCAAAGAGGTCACCAGTGGGTGCTGGGATTACTTGGGAAGCCACAAGGATCCTTATGCCAATTCACTCTTGGCACTCACCACGTTAGCCCTCCTCCACTAGGCATCCATCACATCAAATTCTTACCCTGAAAAATAACTTCAGTTTACTTTTGCTGTTCCATTCTGAGCCAAATTTTGACACGTGTGACAAATTTCCCCATTTTTCCACTTTGATTTCAACTTGAAAATTACTTTTTTATCCCTGTCCTATTTTAGTTCTTTGCCTTTGGTGGATTCAAGAGGTCATACAATATCGTTGCTTCAAACTGTGAAGCAATACCACAGTAGGGAATGTCACTCAACATTCATTTTCTGGCAATATTAGTATTCATTGTAATAAATAATCTGCTTTCATATACAGTTTTGTTAGGTGGAGATGAAAAGTTTCTTTCCAAATGCAAGCATCTGCTGTGAAAAGAACTGATTCCTCACAGGTATCAAGGACAGTATCTGCTGGAAAGGGAAAAGGGAAAAGAAACACCAACATTTTTTTTCTCTTTTTCTTTCTTTGCATTTAATTTGGCAGACTGAAAGGGACTAAAAATTGGCTAGTGGAAAAGAACAGAAAAAAGTGCTGATTTTCTGTCTAGAACAATTGAGTGTTCCTCTCTAAAGTAAATATTAGTGGTGTCTGGACACCAAGATGGGAAATCTTAGTTTCTAAAGAGAAATCAATCCAGATTATTTTCCGGGATTACATGAATTTCTCAAATGTACAGTTGAGAATGAATGACTTAAACTCCTGATTTAGAACTCTCAGAGTAAAATATTCTGTAAAGTTTTGAGATGTATTTGGATGTTTAAAAATTAGTTTAACTCTCCATAAGAAGTATCCCAAACACACACATCTTGGTTTTTGTTGTTATGTTGGAGTTCAGGCCTTTGAGAAACACTAAATTCACTAAAGGTAATTCACTAAAGTGTTTTGGGTTTTTTTGAGGAGGAAAAAAGAAACAAAGCAACCCATTAAAAAAAAAAAAAAAAGCAACTTGCAACTTCATACTCTAACCTGAAAAAGGTACTTGTAAGATTAAAGGGTTCCAAGAAGAAAATTCATTCTACTAAACCCAGGAGAGAGACTAGTGAAGCTAATGGAAATAAAGGGGGAAAAAGACAAGTAAAAAACAAGTAAAGGAACAACACTAGTACAAGAAATAACCTTCAGACTTTAAGAGCCAAGGTCAAACGTGTGAGATGCTGGTGATGCCTTCATTTCTTGCTCTTGACAGCTATCACTGCCATCAACCTGCAGCCAAGGTCAGAGGCCAGAAAGGGAAAAGCCAGCATGACTTGCAGGAACCTTCAGAAACAGGAGCTCTTTTTCTGCTGGAAGTGCTCTGTGCAGAAAAACACACACACCTACTAAAATACTGGCTACTAAAGCAGGACTTTGGGGTTTCCTTGCTCATGTATGTCCAGCCCTCAGATTGTCTTTGACACCTTTTCATTCACATATTGACACAAAAGTCCAGATCGGTCTCAATTTTCTTAGAGGCTCTAACTAGTCTAGAGGTCCTGCTCACAGTTTGCCAATCTTTTCATGGGGTTTGTTTAGGTGAAGTTCAGCATCAGCAGTTCCAAAGAGGGATTCTGCAGATCACAGGTGTGATTAGTGTGGGGGGACAGAACAGATTCTGCTGCTCTGCCAGTGCCACAGCCTCAACCTCCCTTTGCCTCTAAAGTCTTTCAAGGATTTATAAGCAAGTGCAAGGATTATAATCCTTATAATTACAAATTATAAGGATTTATAAACAAGGATTTGTAATAAAGCAAGTGCAACCTAAAAAGACACAGACAAGTAGCTAAGAGAAAATATCCTGTGAGAGAAGAGTAGCCACAGAAAGGCAGTGTGCCCAGTTCATGCAGAAAATGTGGGGGACATGTCAGAAGTGAACTCAGTCCTGCAGTTCAGATCTTATCACAGAATCGCTCAGGTTGGAAAAGCCCCTTGGGATCATCCAGTCCAACCATCAGCCCTCCTCTA
>JANHGL010017159.1:51835-81322 GCA_024611195.1 Ceyx melanurus
CCTGCTCAGGCAGGGGGGTTGGACTAGATGATCTTCTAGGTCCCTTCCAACCCCTAATATCTATGAATCTATGAACACTCAAGATCAAGTGTTTAAGACCAGGCTGGATGAAGCTCTGGGCAACCTAGTCTAGTGGGAGGTAGCAGGGGGTTGGAACTAGATGATCTTTAAGGTCCTTTCCAACTCAAAACTATTCTGATTTTATGATTCAGAAGCTGCTTGTATCCAGCATTCCAACTGGACTTGTATCCAGCATGCCCCTGGGACTGCGAGAGGAGGAATCACAGCTGAAGGCAACGCTTGGGAGCAGAAGCTGATTCAGTGAGGAAACTGACCTGCTGCTTCGTGCTCTTGTGTGGTTTGACTGAGTAGTGGATGTCCTTCATGGCTCTCTCGATGAGGATGACAGTGTAGGGCCTCTTTGTCTCGGGGTTCACACACTTGTCTGCCACGATGGTGGCGATGTCACGGAACATCTGCTCCAGCTGCGTGTGCCGCTCCTTGTCCGACACCTGCAGCTCCCCCTTGGACAAAATCTGGGTAGTGGAAGCAAAGAACTCCATTAGTAAACAGATGGGACTAAGGAGAGAAAACCTGAATGACTTTGTTAAGTGGAAAAACACAAGGAAAAAATTTTCTCAGTGAGGTGCCAGAGCCTGGAAGGGGCTGCCCAGGGAGGTTGTGGTGTCTCCTGCTCTGGAGACATTCCAGACCTGCCTGGATCTGTTCCTATGTGACAGAAGAGAAGGCTCCAGGGAGAGCTTCTTGTGGCTTCCAGGATCTGAAGGGGCTCCAGGAAAGCTGGGGAGGGACATTTTAGGCTGTTGGGCAGTGATAGGAATGGAGGGAATGGATTAAACCTAGAGATGGGTGGATTCAGATCAGACATGAGGAAGAATTTCTTCCCCAGGAGGGTGCTGAGACCCTGGCCCAGGGTGCCCAGAGAGGTGGGGGCAGCCCCATCCTTGGCAGTTTCTCAGGCCAGGCTGGATGGGGCTCTGAGCAACCTGCTCTAGTGGGAGGTGTCCCTGCCATGGGCAGGGGGGTTGAAACTGGATGAGCTTTAAGGTCCCTTCCAAATCAAACCATTCTGTTGAACTGATTAAGAAAAAAAAAGGACTTAATTCTCCTCTGAGTGGCAAGCATTGCTGCAAAGATTATGTACTAAAGTTATGATTGTGTTTGGCAAAGTTTCTGTGCAATACCAACCAAGCATCCCTTTGCCAGCCTGTGGTGTTTCATCAGTCAGGAACCATTTGCAGCTCTCAATCCTGGCATATCCTTTTCCATCTGCCCTGTCCCAGGGCTGTGTAATGCATCTGAAATTAGCCAGCTTGCAATGGAGCAGCTGCTGGGAAAGATGGCAGGTAAGAAAATGTAAGGAATATGCATCTTCCACACAGGGCTTTCTGTACTGACCACACCTCCCTGTGAAATTGCTGCAGCTCTTGTCCATGGGTATTTTTGTCTAGAGGGAATAAGAGCAGAGGAGCCAACAGAACATCACTGGTGGTGCCTCTGAGTCTGTGCATGCTGAGCATCCATCAGAATCACTCCTGGCATTTTGCACTCAAAGACAACACCGTTGATCCCTGGGAACAAACAGATATTGTGTGCTCTGCTGGCTCTACCTGACTAATAGGATTTCATAGCTTTCCAGATATTCTCCATGAAATCAGCTCCAAGTGCTGTCAAAGATGCTGTTTGCCTGCCTGGTTTCACCCAGAATGAAATAGTAACACTTGACAGCATCTACTTTTCCCTCTTGTAAATCTAGGTGAACTGTGAAGACCCTGCAAGATATTAATATCTGTAATGCAGGTTATGTGGTTTAAAAAAAAAAAGAATAAAAGAAGGGTAAAAAGATACTGACACTGTGAATAATTCAATATATGAGATAATACACCATGGAATTAATTTCTACCTTCACCATCCTTCAGGTGCATTTATTTCAATCAAATGTACTCTTGCCACTATGAGTTTGACTCACTGCTGCACATACAAGCTACCGGGAACCACAGAAACTTTGCATCTCTTGTCTGCAAAACAAGATGTAAAGTGCATGGAATCAAAGAAGTGTCACCTGTGAAACTTTATCAAGTGGTTGTATTTCCAGCAGAGGCTCATCACTGAGGAATTCAATTACCTTCTGCTCAGAGCTACAATTCATAGCAAATTTTAGAAGTCATTTGGTTATAGTGTGGTCAAATAATTCACTGTGCAGCAACACAATTCTTTGCTATTTCCAAGACAAAACAGAATATTAAACAGAACAGATTGCTAGCTCATTGAAGAGCTTTATTGAATTATTCTCAACTTCCAATCAGCAATTCTTGATTCCTATTTAAGGAAAGAAGTTTTTCACAGAAGCCATTTGCATGTTTTGTTATCAGAGCTGGGATAATAAATTCTTTTTGCTCAAACAAAGGGCAGAGGAGCTCTGGGGTGAAGGTTCAGGGCAAGTGGTAGCAAACTGCTGCCCTGTCATCTGAGGCTGCAGTCTGTGGGCAGAAACTGAAGTATCTCAGTGTGATCAGAGCCTTTCTGCACTGCTGAGCTGGGGGAAAGAGCTCCTCTCTCACTGAAGAGACAACCCAGAGGGGAAAACATGAACTCACCAGTTGCTCCAGCTGCAAAGCTTTTTAGCACAGGGACTCAGGCCTCCAGAGCCACAGGCACATCCCTACCACCCTCTTCAGTGACAATCTTCATCTGCCACCTGCAACACGCAGCTGAGCAGTCCACCCTGTCTCCAGCAGATGGCAAAGGCAGGCATTTGGTACCTGCTTCGAGTGAGCTTTCCCTTCAGCACTTGCCCGAGCTCCTGGTGATCTCTGCCTGGCCACAGATCCCAGCTCCAGCTCCTCCCCACGGCACAGCGAGGTGTTTCGTGCTCAGCAGCACTCCCTGCTAGTGCCAAGGAGCAGTGGCACTGCCAGGGCAGGAGTGTCTGCACAAAGAGTGTTTATTAGCTGTGACACAGAGCACAGCATTAGCAAAGAGCTGAGAAGAAGACATCTGCTGCAGCTCCTCTAATTGCCTCTCCCCAGACAGCCACAGTAATTTGCTATCTGGATGGTGTTGCTGGAACTAAGGATGAGCTAGATCCACACACCAGCTTCTCCTCCTCATTTTTACAGGCCATGTGTTAGATGAGAATTACAACTATTCCAACTGTTTGGACGAGTTAGGTTATCTCCTGCAAGGTTCTTTATTGCTCATCCTCCTTTTGCTACTGGAAAATACAGAGCTTGCTGTAATCAGATAATCACATCTTGTTACAAGCACAAGCCAGCAGGACTTGCTATTAGAAACTCTCTAATCTATCCCATCAAAGCAAAGAGTATTTGAGATGCTTAGTAAAAATTACACATCTAACGTACATTTCATAGCAGAAGAAAATATAATAACAAGAAAACCCAACCAGTAGAGAGAACAGGTAGAACATTAAGTCTCCCATATATCCAAATTCACTTTTAAGTTACTCCACTACCACAGCATTGTGAAGTATTTACTGTGTTCAGCTCCTCACCAAAAGCTGCTCACCAAATTGTAAAAGAATGAACAGATATCTGACAAATTAAGACATCATCAAGAATTAAGATTAATTGCACCAAGAGGATAAAACATTTCAAACAGCTGCACCCTTGAAAAGCCAGAAGCAGTCCTCCTCTGGCAGTAGCTCTGAAGCATCTTATTGACAAGAGATGGCATTTAAAAAAACCAAATGCAAGACAAAAGTTCCAATGTATGCGGACACATGAAACTGCCAAGACTCAGTAAACCCAGCAGTATATTTGGGTAAAAAAAGTAATCAAATGAAGTCAGAGTGAATTAGACAGAGAACATTTAAACCCAGGATGAGTATCCACACTCCATCTGTACTTGCAGAAGCAGAGAATAAAGAAGATAGCAACTCAGAGACTTAGCTCCATGGATCCAGGAGTTGCCAATGCTTTGTGGAATAAAAGAAGCAGCAATCTCCAGCTTCTACAATAATTTAGAGCCATGCAAGACAAGCAGCTACTTGGTGCTATGTCCTGCTCCTGTCTGGAGATGTCCATCTCATGTTTTGTGGCTCTATTGCTAGAAAAATCACTGAATTCTTCTCAGCTTGAGCTGGGAGTCAAAGGAGAGGGTGAGACTTACCCACGTTTCTCTGGACTCTCTGCTGAGAGGAGTTCACTGCTGCTCTCATCGATGGGGAGGACACGAGCAATGTATTCTCCATGCTGCTGGGAAAACTTGTAAACAGCCACTTGCACCATGCAGTGCTCACTGCTGCTTCTCAGCCAGGGGCTCAGGATGACAGGGCTGGGTCTCTCTGATGTGTTGAGGAACAGAAATGAACCTGCAACAGATGAGGCAACAAGAAAGCTTTGAGAACAAAAAACCAACCAACCAACAAACCTCAGAGTGCAGATGAGTGCTTGTCATTTTGATGCTGCAGCTCACTCTGCAGCCCTTCCAAACCTCCCAAAGATTATCTTTGCCCTTCCATGCCTCCCAGATTATCTTTGCCAAGTAGTTTGGAAAGTTTTCCCACTCTGTTTTGAACCCATGAAGATCTTCATAACATTTCAGCTCACCTTTGAATGACCCAATCCAGAAATAGAGATTTAACTCCCTTAAGAAAAGTCATAATGTGGAAAAAGCCACAGATTTTCAAGGCTGGGAAAAACACTAAACAGTAACAAGATTCCAAAGTTAAGCCCAGGCAGATGATTAAGGAGCTTTAGGTTTAGATTCTTGCTTTCATTGGACCTATTCTTCCTTATTATTATCCTTATTCTTCATCCCCATCTCTCAGGTGTGTGCAGACCCAAACATTATGCTGTTGGTTCTGTAGGATCCTGATTTGACAGCTCTAATATATATATATATTTACACACACATATATATACTTACTCATACTGTATATCTATTTCTCTCACCCAAATAAAGAACAGAAATTCAATAGCTTTACTTTCGCTCTTCTATAAACTGAAGTGTGCAGTATTTTTAAGTCATTAGAGCCAGGATAAAGGCCTGAAATAATTTTATTTCCTCAGCAACTCATTCTAATGTATTAATTTTAGATGTAGCTAATCCATATTAAACATTTCATTATTATCCAGTACATTTACTCCCTTGGCCTAATTCTATTTCAATATAATCTGAGGCTTATCCAGTGGGGCAGAGGTAATGTATTTTCACCACTCTGTTGCTCATTTCAGGCAAGTTAAAATAGCCCCTTTTGGCTGCTGACCAGTTTGTCCACACTGCAAACACACTGGGATGTGCAGTTGGGGGATGAAAAGTGCAGTTAAGAAAAAAGAAAGGGACCACAAACCTTTAAGCAAGAAATAAACTGTGGTACTCCACAGATTCTGGCCAGATAATCAAGAGAAGGAGATTTCATTTCCTGGAGAATCCCCTAATAAAGTCTGTCTATTAATACTTAAAACATGCAGGTCTGATGAACAGTTTAATTTCATTGAAAGAGAAAATAAGGCTCAACAGGGCTGTAATTTAAACCTATTTTTAAATGTGCAGGAATTTAGCAGGAGCAGCAGCCTGGTTTTGAAAAGAAGAAGATTGAATCTTCAGAGGAATGATCTTTCTTCTCCCCGAGGATGGCTCAGCTGTGTGTGAGAACATCTGCCAAGGGGCCAGGAGTGGATCCTGCTCACTTGCACCTCCAGGTCTAACTCAGATTTGGGTATCTCACTGTCAGATGCTGGTCCAGAGCAGGGGAACTGCACCTGTGCTCCCAAGCCCCCTTTTGAGAAAGGCAGGTTTGGCAATTCCCCTCAGGTAGGAATGGAAGGGCTAAAAACGAAATTCCTGTCACCACCCACATTTTGCTCTGCTACACACATTTATCATGAGCAGCATTTTTGACACACTTGTCAAAACCAGTGTTTGCTCTTGACATGAGCATCACATCAATGACATGTCTAAACTAGAACAAGTTGGTATTGCAAGAAACACACAGGAATACATAAGGTGTGGACTGCTCAGATAGCAAGGTTTGTAAACAGAGAGCAGTGAAGACACTGGAATATCTTCATTTCATTTCTTTTTAATTCCTTTATGTGAAACAATAATCCAGTTACTAAAGGAATGCTTTGCTGAGTTTAAACCAAGTCTGTTACTGTCCAAGTTACACACAGGGTATTTCTGCTGGTCAGTAAAACTCAAAGCCCAGCCACGTGGATCATCCTTCCCTGTCTCTCCCTTTTGTTGCAAGCCAAAGAGAATTAGAGCACTAAATCTTGTGGCTTTAATTGTACCATCCCCATAAGAACACTGAAAGCTGTGACATGAAGGGGAGCAGAGAGACTCGTGCTGGTGGCAGAGACACTAAGGTGGCAATAAGTGCTGATGGTGCCTTGCCAGCTGCAGGAGCCATTTGCTCAGCTCACTGCCTTGCAACAGGGACTTGGGGTTTTCCAGTCATAAACAAGCAGACAAAGGCAGCTCTCATTCCTTCTTTTCTTGCAGTGGTTTTAGAGAGAGAACAATCCCTCTAAATGCCCTGACCTGGGGCCAGGTACAAACATCAGTGAGGGCTGGTAGCTGCTCCAGCCAACCTGGGAGGTAAAGTCACCAACCTGCTTCGTTTCAGATTTCTACACCTTATTTACAGAACTCACACTTGGCAGTTGGTGTCTTTTTACTCAGCCCATGGCCACTAAACTATATTGCTGAAAGGAACAGAATTTTTGCTGTGAAACTTGCTCTCGCAGGATGCCAGAAGGAACAGGCTCACACTGGGCTGCTGTCAGGCAGTGCCTGGAAAATCACTCCCAAGGACGTGGCTGTGAACTGTGTTGGCCTCACCACCAGTACAGGACAGAAATGTCCTGAGTGCACCTACCTGGGCAAATACTAGAGCTGAGACAGGTTATTTTTATTGCTTTTGAAAACTTTAAACTATTTTAATTATTTTTTAATAAAAAGAATAAACTTAACTTCATTCTCACTTTTGAAAGCTCAGCCATCTCCTGCTATGGGGCTGCTCTGGCAGGGGGGTTGAACTCCAAGATCTCCAGGGTCCCTTCCAACCCCTGCCACCCTGTGAGCCTGTGGGTCACTTCCCTGTCTGCTGAGGTTCTGGTTTTGCTCTCACTTGCCTGGTCCACAAGGGCTAAGGGAAGAACTATCAGAGATGCATTTCTCTGGTGCTGTTTGAACCTCTTCCAAGGCTGAGATTTGCTGTGAAACCACAGAAAGGGCAGGTTCTTTGTGACACAGAAGGATTTGAGGATTTCTGACCACGTACAAAGTTGATCTGTCAACAGAGCAGACTGGTGAGTTCCTATAGTAACCAGGCCAGGCACCTATAGTGTGTATTTAAGGCTGCACAGTCTTCTCCACATCAGCAACAGACTCAAAACACCAGCTCAGAGAGACCCAGTTCCCTGAATTTGCTGTCTCCAAAGCATCCACACTGCATCTGTCAGGGAAGTGACCCACTGGATCACACACACAACTCACTACCAGAGACCCAAATCCTCTTTCATTCAAGTTGACAAGACTTACCTACTGAAATCAATGGCCTCAAACCCCACAAAGGGATAATTAATGTGGCTGCAGTGAGCCACGATGCATTTTCAGCACCAGTCCTCATACTTGTCCCTTCCCTCAAAGGCACCACCTCAGTCAGTGCTCAGGAGATGACCTCCCCTGAGATCAATACAGCACCAGGATCAGATTAGAGGCTGCTGCTTAAGAAGAGTTAAAAGCTCACATGGAGATCAATTCCCCACCCACGATTATTTTGGTTCCCAGCAATGGACTGTCTGGGTAAAATTAGGATCTACAGGTTGATTTTTATTCCCCTCTGGTGTGAGGGCATCCACGTGGCACACTCACTGGGTAGAACTCAGGTTCCAGCTAGAATTTCCTTGCACTTATTTTCTCCTATTAGCTTGCAGCTCTAATAAGGCTCTTGGGATGTTCCCTGGTGAATAGCTGGAAAAAGCAGGGTAGCTTCAAACAAACTCCTGCTGCTGGGTAGCTATCAAGGGATATAAGCTGAGATGAAAGGCCCCTGTCCCAGGCTGTGCTGCTCAGCACTCTGCTCACTTCTCAGATGTTCACCAGCGAGTCATGTCAGGACTCTGCTGCTGCAGGGTTTTAATTGGACTCTGGCTGCACACTGCAATGCTGAGATTAAAGAGATGCAGTTAAAATAATAACATTCTAAGCAGACATAGAGCCCCAGAGCCAGGCACTTAGCACTTGCTGGGCCCCGAGTTCATTCAGCAGCAGCACCCAGAACCATGTGGCTGCAGAGGGAGCAGCGCTCAAGTGTTTTCCACCCAATATACCAGAGTCTGCATTACAGGACACAAACCCTCCCAGCTGCTTCTGGTCTAGAATCTGCTGTCTAAATGCACATACTTTGTTCTCCACATTCCCCCTAAACACTCACAAACTTAGGGGAGGAAGCTGCTGATTGTACTCAGCTTCTACTCCTACTTTTCTCTGTTAAAAGCTGTAGTCACAATGCAAGGGTTTTACTCCTCCTCGTGTGCTGTGCTGATAACATCTGTGGCATCTCGCTGTCACTTCAAACACATGAAAAGGGATTTGTGATTAAGCACAGGGAATTATTGCAGTTGACATCAAATGAATATTACAAGACAAATTAATATGTCCTGCATGAGAAATTGCTGCTGATCCTTTTGGAAACTTGTTTACAACGTTTTACCATTCGTGTCACAGAAAGGAAAGGCTGGCTTATCAGCTCAGCAGCAAGATGTTTCTGAGATGATGAAGACAGCTTCAAGGTGTGCTGTTCAGGACTAATGAGGTAACAGAGGTTTGTAAACAGGAAAGCTGATGCTGATGTACTGGGCACGTACAGATACATTAGGAATAAAAAAACATCTCCAGAACAAAAGTTTTCCAATGAAGTGGTACAGAGTGGTAAGACCACAACTCAAACCCACACAGGCAACGAAGCCTGACCCTACAATCTCTGGCACAATGTCTGACATGGATGCAAAAAACCAGCTGAAACCCATGCCTGGAAATGCTGAGTCAAGTGCATTTGGTTGCATCTTTTGAGATGCAGCAGTCCAGGAAAGGTGGCTGCAGCCCAAGAGGAGTGAGAATGGAAAAGGAGGTGCTGCAGCAAAGCGTTGACTGCAGAAAACAGCAAACAGCTCTTCTGGGACAAACACGTGGAGACAACTCAGCTCACATCCAAGGTCTAGGATTGCCAGCATATGTTCTTGTGGACTTGATGTCACACCATCACAGAAGATCCTAAAGACATGGCATCAACCAGGGCAACGAGGCACAAATCAGTTACAAAGGTGGCAGGCATTAGAATTCACAAAGGGGGGAGTTCACAGTATTTGGAAATAATATTTAGCAACACCCCCAAGCCAATAAAGCACAGGGAGCAGGCTGCAGATACCTGCTATCAGTTAAAATGTTCCCATGGCAATTCAAGCAGAATGCCTCCCTAATAACTAGACCATAGTTTTGTTATTTTAACTTACTTTCATGAAAAGCAAGGCTCAAAACACAGCTAGGCTCACTTAATCTGATCACAGTTATAAAGCAGCAATTTAACAACCCTTTGAGAAACTGATAGATTGTTATTCTGAACATAAACTCCATCTTCCTACTAAAAGGATTTTATTACCTTTCACGTACAAGTCCAATACTCTACCAGATTAAATTAGAGTTGTAAAAGCTATTAAGAGTCAACGTCTGTTAGGGACTGTACAGTAGAAAAAAAAAATAATTTAAATCAAGTTTTATGGTCTTTGGAGATGCTGACTGGAGAGAACATTTCCACTACTATCACAAAACATCCCACAGAGCTGGTCTTTGGATTCTTCATTTTACACTTAACTTCCAAATTAACTGTTCAAGCAAAATTCTCATAGCAGGAGCTGAGTAGCTGGTAAAAGCCAGGGAAGAACTGGGCACTACCTGAGTGACACCATTAAGGAAAGATACTGTTCTACTTTTTCTAGGCTTATTTATACAGATGTTCTAATTGCTCATCAAGGCAGTGAAATGTGCTGAGCACCAGGAATGAGAATAGTGCACTCCAGTGCTGAGTGCAATGGGACTGTGGAAGTACCAGAAGATTTGCAACGTGCTACACTTGCATCTGACTTAAAATTCATGAAGGCAACAGCCTTTGAATTATGACAAAATTTGGAGCCCAACAATTCTTAACAATCTAATTATGATAATTGGATGATCTCTTACCTCTTTTGAAGTCGATCAGAGTTCTTGCTATTAGCTTAAATGGAACCAGGATTTCACTTCTAATACCTAGCTGGTATGTGAGCACATTTCTCCAGATGATGCAAGAGCAATTCAGAAACACTAATGAATTCATAGAGCTCTTGTGGGCATGTAATACATTTCACAAATGGACAAGTTAAGGCAGACATTAAACAACTGCAAACAGCATGTGGCCAAGATTGGTATCAGAGCCCAGATCTGCAAGTCAAAGGTCTTTAAAATTACCTCTTATTCAAGTATTTTTCATTTCCTAGATGTAAAGAGGAAGGCCAATAATCCATCACAGCAAAATAAAGTCAAATTTTGTCCTCTCGCTGAGGCATCAGGCAAAATTGAATTGCTCTATATGATTCTCTTAAAATCAAAGACTTTACTCATGTAAAAACTTCTCCCTCAAACCCCACAGTGTTCACTGTGATCCTTGGGAAGTGCAGCAGTGCTACAGAAATAGAATTAGAAAAGATGGGAGTTCTCTCCTTTCTTGCACTCCAGTTCCAGAAGTTTTCCTTATTAATTTTCCTCTTCTCTTGGAGGCAACTCTGATGCTTTACACATCTCCTAGCAGTGCCCTTCACACAGCTCTTCTACAGGTGTCCCCTGTTGCTTCCCTACACCCAGGTGTAGTGTGTGAGCTGAAGACCAACCACTACTCTAAAACCTGATGACTATTTATCAATTTACATTCCCATAAGTCTGTATGGAAAGCTGAATCCCATCACGCTACTTTAGACTGACAAAGGAATTATTTTTTTTCTCACAGAGCATTTTACATCCAGTTTTGCAAAAGGGAAGAGTCAGAAGGAAGAAGAAAACAATTAAAAGCTCCAGGTATTGCCTTCTGTAATGGGAGCTGCAGCCAGATGCTGTTACAGCTCAATTCCTCAATGACTCAGCAACGTTCGCTCCCAGCTGAAAAGCACTGAACTGAGAAAAAGCAGTTAGTTAATTAAAAACTGAAAATTCAATGCCGAAATTAAAACCTTTCCTAGAGAATGACAAAAAGAGTGGTTTAAATAATTCAGCCTTGCACAGCTGATTAACCAATCTGCATCTTCTCTTCTGCTGCTGACAGAGGCAAACAGCGAGTTCCTGCTGAGATCTCTGTTCTGAGACCAGAGGCTGGGAGAATTTGCTATCAGCATGAGCAGGGCAGAGCTGAAGGGAGAGCTGAGAGGAGGCTGGTGCTGTCAGTAGCAGAGAGAGGCAGAACAGCTCTGCAGAGTGCCCAGCAGCTAAGGGGAGGGTGTGTAATGGAAGCCTGGTGCTGTGCCTCCAGCTGCCACTTTGCTCTCTTAGGAGCCTAGAAGCTTCCACAAGAAGTTTGTCAATACTCTGAGACACAAGTACCTGAGGTGTTCCCCTGCAGAAGGAGAGAAGCCACAAGAGAAGGCACATAAATCTATTTGGTGTAGTCCTCCTCCTCTCTCATTCTCTGCCAGCATTAAGCTCATCACACACAGCCCCTGAACACAAGGGCAGTCCCCACTGGGATTTGAAAGCACCCAGCTTCTCTAAGTGATCCCTAACTTTGTGCTCTCCCAGTCCTGGCTGCCCCTTTCTTGAAGCCAAGGTCTGGGGGCTGTCTTGACCTATAAATGCTAAAGAAAATCACTGAGTACTCCCACCTTCCCAATATCATCTGTCACTGACAACTGTGTTGTCATCTCCTTCTAAAAATGATTTAACAAGTACGAAGAAAGACTAGAAAGAAAAATCATAGAATGGATAATTTTAAATACTTTTTGTTGTTGTTTTTTACAGGGCCTGGGAGTCACACTGAAAACCAGAGCTCTTTACAGAGAACAGTTTGGAAAGTCACTGTACAGGGCACGGACAGCTGGCAGCTGAGTGGCAGACAGGGAAACAAAGAGGAGCTTCAGTCAACAGCAACCCCTACAGCACGTGCATCCCCAAAATATTTTTGCTATGACACCAAAGTGTAATTCCCTTGTCTCTTCAGTTTGCTGTTCTTACTGTGATTCACTTCAAAATTCCATTTCTGCTGAAGGAAAAACCCTTCTTTCTTGACTTACTCTGCAAACCACCCACCACACTTTTGGGCTCTGACTACAATGAACTGACTGAAATAATAAGGATGTTGCTTTTTCCAGTGCAGACAACCAAGGTGTCCACTCTTCTTGCAGTAAAATCCTCCTGGGGCCTCAGGGTGGGTTTCACATGAGTACAAATTGTAGAAGTTCAAGCTCTTGATGAGCATTATGGATGAAAAACACTGCAGCTCTTTGCCTCTACAAACAAAACCCACAGCCCCAGGGGATCTGCCCAGTGAACAGGGCATGCCAATCATCTCATGCTGTAATCCTGCCTTCAGTATGCCTTTTAAATCAATTCTGCTTCTCAAGAGATAAATCTTTGTCTTAAATGAAAAATCTGGGCAGCACAGAAGCTAGCTGTAATGGAGAAATTGTACATGAAATCCAGTGAAACAACTCTGATATTATACACCACGGGAGATTTATTCTTCATGGAGCAATCAGCAAAGAATGCTTAAATGTCTCTGATATGTCCTCACAGCCCTGCCAAGCATTTCTGCCTCACAAACAGGCTGGAGGAGAGGTGAGAGGAGGTGTGTCTGCAAAGCACTACGAGGTTCTTCTTGACCATCTACATTCCCTTTGCAGTCTTACTGAAACTACTTAATGAGAGGGGGGGAAAAAAAAAATCAAGTATTCAGGTTTATCATTCTGTTGGCATCCTAAACAAATTGCCTTTAGCTCACTGACATTCTCATTTTCTAGAAACAGCCACAGTTATGCAAAGAAGGTTATGACTTGTGTGTGTATCTTGGATACAATTACTCCATCCTCTTTTCACTTCCCTAAGATAGAGAATTCTATTTGTTTCCTGTTAGCAGTAGAATGAGAGCTACTGTCTTATTAAAAGACTATCTCCCTACTCTACTTTTAGCCTTCAGATAACAGGACTGTGTGGCAGAGTGAATTGGAAATGGATTGTGGCTCATCATGTGGATTTTACACAGCCCAGGGTGGCATTCCAGAGTTTAGAAGCTGGCTCTGCCTGACAGAGTGATTCCAGTTGCTGGTTTCAGTGAGTGCTTGCCATGAAGCCATGGCCATTCCTGAAGCAAAGCCATTTGGTGAGGTGGTATAAACAAAACTTGTGTGGTTCCTGTGCTGCAAATACACAGAGGATTTGAACCTTAGGCCAGGCTTATCTCCACTAAGCCCTAAATGTGTCCCAGAGCTTACACCTACGAAACAAAACCACAGCACATGCAACTTTGGGAATGAGCAGGTACATCATCACCAGCAAAAGAAGGACACTGAGGTGCTGGAGCAGGTCCAGAGAAGGGCAGTGAAGCTGCTGAGGGGCCTGGAGAGCATGGCTTGTGGGGAGAGGCTGAGGGAACTGGGGTTGTTGAGTCTGGAGGAGACTTCAGGTGCTTAGGACTTAATAAGGCTGCTTCTAAAAGCTTGTGCTGTAATAACTGTATTATTGAGGAAAGATCTTACCTGTGAATTCACTTTTACACCATTCACATAATCTGTCCACATTCTGAATTTCACTTCTCTTTGCATGCCTATGCTGCCTGCCTTTCCCAGCCAGGGGCATTAGCACAAGGCTGCCAAAACTTGTGGCAAGGGATAAGTTATTTAAAGGCAGACAAGATTCTGCTTTCTTTGACTTCAAACAAACCTTATGACCACCTGTCAAATGATCCAAGGTTCAATAAACCCATGTTTTTTTGAGAGCATCACTCCTAGCCTTAAATCTGTCTGACAGCCTTGTTTTAAGGATGGAAAATGAACTCCCTTAGGAACAAGCCAATGGAGGCAGCAGACATGTAAGCTGCAATACAACAGTGCAGAGCAAACAGAGTTCTCCTAGTTCTTGTGACATCCAGCCACATAGGATTTACCTCTATGGCTTTTCAATAACCTGAGTCCTCCACAGAACAAATGTGCTGTGGGCTGTTATGAAGTGGTTGGCAGAGATTCCAGAAAGGTTACAGGAGCTACTCAAGCTTCACCAAGAACTGTCCCTCTTCTCCTTTTAGGTAAAGGTAAATACTGCAAGGTCATTTGCTGTAGAAATACACTGCTGACAGCACATCACTATGGAAGCACTAATAAGCCCACAGGTATTTGTGCATATATGTCATCTTTGACAGCATGCACTTTTACAGTTCCCACAGGCAGTATTTTTCATCCTAACTGGCAATATTTTAATGTTTTTTTTATTAAACTGGATTTTTTAAAAAAGAGAGTAAGAGGGGTTTTCTGTTCATTACAAATGCAGAACTCATCCTGAAGGGAACACTGCAGAGACTTTCAGAACCACTTCCATCCTTGAAGATGAGCTATCAAGGTACTGAAGTCAGCATGGCTGTAGCCCTTGTTCTAGACACAGATGACAGGGTTTTTTCCTTTAGGCAAATGTGTAAAAGGAAACAAACAGAACTGCATTAATTTTGTTTAGATTTGCATAGAAAACCATATAAAGGCCAACATGAGCTCTGGGCCTCAGGAAAGTTAAATAAAACAAGCTGCTCTTTTTTTTTCAGCAGCCCTTACCTATCACTGCTTCAAGGTAAAGACCTTCACACACTGCAGGTACTCTGAGGATGGCTTCTGAAGTCAACTTTGAAACACAACAGTAAGTTAAATTTTCACCACTACTTAGTGTAAGACATTTGTCTACTTAAGTTTTCACCACTACTTAGTGTACAATTTGTCTGCTGCACGTGAGAGGCATTATCTTCAAAAATATCAGCATGGTACATTTGACTGATTTTGCAAAGAAACTAATTAACACTTTCAGGGTGACCCTGAAATAAATGATCATTGAATGCTGGACAAGACCCACCTGCCATATTGCACAAGACCAACTTGCTCAAAGCCCCACCCACCCTGCTCTGAACACTTCCAGGGATGGGGCATCCACAGCTTTTCTGGACACCCTGCTCCAGCTGCTCCACCATCTTCACAGTAAAGAATTTCTTCCTAATATCTAATATTTATATTATTTATTATATCCTCTTTCAGTTTAAAACATTACCTCTCCTCCCATCACTACCCTCCCTCATGAAACTCTGTCCCCATCTTTCCCTCTGAGGGCTGAGGCAGCTACAAGACCTCCCTGAAGCCTCAGCATTAATTTATGTGATATATAGCCTGTTCTTTTTATAAAATACTGTGAAAACTTCACCACTTCTGAAGGTTTCACATACTCATTGCAGAATGCCTGGAAATGGAGCAATGCCTTTTATTTGGAGAGCACAGGCCACTAGAAGTCAGCAGCCACTCTGTATCCCCACGCAGCCAAGGAAATACTCCCTGGAGTAAACACCAAGCTGGTACAACTAGGTGGAAATCAGATGACACCTCATATTGCAGCAAAACCACCAGTGTTGCAGTAAAATCATACAAGAGCCAAGCCACACCAAACAGGGTGGTGAGGAATGAGAGGCACAAGTGTGAAAGACACCCTCCGTGGGCCTGTCCAGTTCAGTCTGCAGGCTTCAAATTAAGAGGGCAATAGACAGCAAACTCAATTTGAGGCTGGAGCTGGAAATACTAAAGGGTGTTCAACAGTTTGACATCAGCCTGCTGTTTGCAGGTAGTAACAGACTGTCTGAGGGAGATGAAAGCTGATCAAGGATCAGGCTTCAGAAACACTTGGAGCATAAACCATTCTGAAATATAACAGCACTCAAAAGAATCAAAATATTTCATATTTTCCAGGGAGGATAAGTAGTGGGTAAAGCCAGCACCACCTGCATTACAGCATACAGAATAATCTTGGCTTTATAGAAATAATGGTGACAATTTGTTCCTTGGCCTCTAGACTTCCAGCAGGGCTATCAGTTTATGACAGAGGGTTTCTGTCGTGTGGATACTTACACAGTTGGAAACTGAGTTGCAGCTGTTATTTATTTCATGTAGATCATCCTAAAACCCTCACAGCTGGGAAATTTTGGCCTTTATAATTCAGATACTTTTCATGTAGTACCTTTCCTCCCCAACCAGCTGCTTCCAAAGAAGCAAATCAGATCTGCCTTTCTGCTGTGCCAGTGATGCACCCTCTCACAAGTGCTGACACTTTCTTCAGCTCTGCAGTTATTATTTCAGCTAGATTAGGATGATTCCCTCCACACCTTAGCACTCAGCATTATCAGCTGAGGCTTCAGAGGATCTCAGTTCTAAGCAAAAGCATTAATAACACAGTTCCTCAGGGCCAGGGTCCACTTGAAACTAAAAATGTATATAGTAAGAAGATAAATACCACATTTAGCCCAACCTTTCTTTTTTATATAGATGGCATCCTGAATAAAATCAATTATTATTAATAAATTAATAAATTATTAGTAACTAAATCTATTATTCTTCTATATTCAAAGGAACTATTCCACGTTTTCCCTCTCTGAGCATGTACTTTCATACACCAAGTTCCAGGCCTGCTAACTGTACCCCCTCCATGCACAGATTCATGGGAGGAGTGAATTAATTCCTTATTTTGCTTTGCTTGGAGTGAGGGTTTTGCTTCATCTATTCAACTGTATTTATCTCAAACTGCAAGTTTTCTCACTTTTACTTCAGATTCTCTCCCCCATCCCCTTTAGAGGTGAGTGAGGGTCTCTGTGGTGCTCAGCTCTCCACTGGCTTTAAACCACAACAGTGTGTAACTGGTCGAAAAAAAGGATTTTCAGCATCAGGCTGCTACTTGTTGATGGGATTAAAAAAAAAATAAAAATGGAAAGACAGAATTTTGACATCCCTTTATTTGGGAGCATCTTAATCTCTCCCTTGCATTTGTTTAAAAGGTTGAGATAAATACACTTTTGTACTGTGCCAGCCTAGAACTTAGTACTGCTTTTCCTGTTCTGGGCAAAGGTAGCTTTAAAATACATAGATATATATATATAATTTAATTTTCCTAGTACAGCAAGGATATATAGTTTAAAAAAGAAACCCATCTGTGCTTTTTCATTAAACGAAATACTTTTTCCACTCACCTCTCCACGTCTTGACATGTGATTGCTTTGTGCTACTTTGATAACAAGCCAATTACAAAGTGACTGAAAAAAAATGACCTATAAAATGACACTGTAGTTAATGAAGCAGAGCTACTGCCCCTAAAATGGGAAAGCAAACCAAAAATAAAAAAAACAGTAATCCTGAAACCTGAGTGTTACACGTGCTAGCTATCTGCCCATGAAATGATCAAGGTTTGACATCCCATAAATTTCAAGCATCCAGTTTGGCTGTCAGGAAATTGCTTGCATACAAGTCACCTCAAATCCAATAAGCTTTCAGGAAAGTTTGATTATAAGAGAGATTATAACTCTATTATATTAATCAGTGCAGAAAAAGCAGACAAAAAAACCCCATAGCAGACAACACCCTAATTGAGAACAATAAGAATGATGAATAACATATGGTAGTTTGCATAGGTGCCGTGGCTCTGTAATTGCTAAATTCAATTAAAGGAAAAAAGAAGTTGGAGATTCTGCTACTGCTGTGATTTGCATATTACAGTGCAAAAAAAAAAAAGCCTTTCAAAAACTAGGCTGTGCTGAAATCAATCATGTAACACTAGCAGCAAAAAAAATGTGGATAGTAAATGGCAATATGAATTTGTAGCAAATATTCACATTTTGTAAGGGAACTGTACATAAAAACCATAATTATTTTGCATTTCTGTAGCACTTCTTAGAACACAATCCATAATATGTTAATTCTCAGTGTCTCCCTTGTGTAAAACAATGTGTAGAGGGGTTTAATCTGCTTGCCCAAAAGCCATCCCATCGTGAGAAAAGCCCAGCAAGCCTTTAATGGTGTCAAGCAACACTCCAAACCAGGGTAAGAAATGCAGCAGCTCTTATCCAGCCAAGCAAGATCCAGAGAGGGGAATGCACCCCCATCAAGACCTCAGCTTTCACCACAGACATTTGTAACCAAAATACAGTTGTCTGCTGCTCAGGCAAAAGCACCAAGACTTTTTGCCATCTCCTGCATGTCAGAATCCAAATCCTCCAAAAGGAGGAGTGCCATTTTGCTGCATTTTTCCCTGACTCCTGTCCACACCATGGCAAGTGGAGCAGACAACACAGAGCACTTTACAAACATTCTGCAGTGGGGAGAAAGATGGGAATGAAACAAAACATTCCTAATGTGACTGTGATTCACAGAGCATTACTCTGACTGCCAACCACCTCAGAGATGCTCTGCAGAAATCCAGCCACCTACAGAATTAATGGAGGGGCTAAACAGACACTGACATGAGCACATCTGGCTGAGGACTCTCCACAGCTGCTTTGCAATGGGGGCAAAGCAATGGTGATGGGATGCAAGGTGAGCACCTACAGGGCAAGGCAGAAATCAGATGACAAGCATGAGCACTGGAGGTTTGTCTGCTGGAGGGCTTGTCTTTCAAAAGATTATTTTACAGTGCTCTCTTAAGCCTAATTTCTCCTAAAGAAAAGAATGACTTTAAATGAATCAGCAATAAGCATCCTGGGACCATTAACAGGCTAAACACCAATATGCTTCCAGGGCACCACGTTGCCTCCAGCCAAACCTCATTATCCTTCTGAACTCTAGCTAGAGAATAAATGGATTGACCTATTTGTTTCATGTCTAAATGTTATTAGAGGATTAACTTATTTATTTAGCATTCAGAAATGGCAGCAGCAAAGGTATTTGTACTCTCAAAAGTGGTGAGGAAGAGGGAAAGGGGGCGACTGAATGTACTCAGTTGATGCAACTGGATGAGTTGCACAGCACAAATTCCTGAAATCAGTACCATTTCTTGCACGTGTCCCCTCTCTGCTCTGGTACCAGCACACAGAGCCTTTCTCACTGGTCCTACACTCTCTGTCTGAATTCACTGATATTCATTTTGCATTTTCTTATCTCCAGCTGTGGTATTTTTCCATCCTATGCACGCTGGTTTCTCTTTAGCTATTGCCTTCTCTGTTGCAAGCAGTCTTGTTGATACTTCATCATCTCTACCAACTTCTGAATTCTGCTTGCCACCATGACCCTCTGCTAATTTCCCCCTCTCTCCTCTCTTTAGGATTCAGCCATAAAATCAAAGATGAATCAGATACCAGACATCCACATTATCATCGATTTATCACTGCTGCCCGTAATGAGTGAAACTGAAGGGGGAAGAAAAAAAAAAGAGGGAGGGTAAAGAAAAAACATGATGACACATCTGACAACCACCCAAATTTATCTCTGTGACTAAGCTATGCTAGAAAGTGGTACACGGCCTAATAAATGCACAATAAAGTGTGTGGAAGCCAAGGGCATAATTCAAATGTGATGTGGCTCCCAGCTCAGCAGACCCAGCACCCAAACCCACTCAGCTGTGCTCTGGGAAGTACAACTGCCACACAGGAGGAGCTGGAGAGGTCTTCAGTGAGATCTTCTTCTTGGCTTGTTTTTGAAGTCTTTAGGAGCTCAGCTACATTTGATCCTTGCCACAGATACTGATCATGCAAGTCTACCAGAAAGCTGAAGCAAGCAGGACTCTGCTCAAGAAGATGGAGGCATGGCAGCAAGAGTTGCAAAAGCATGGGTCTCCAAAAAGCTAATTTTCTGCTCCTATTTAACTGGTAAAAGTAAAAATTAGACTTTAAGAACTTTATATGACAAGAAAACAACTAAATAGCAATCAGAAATATTTCCTAATAAAATGAATGCAATCCTAGAAGGAAAAAAGAAATAACAGGTGTCATCCAAAGAGCACTAAAAGATGAGAAATCTTCCAGTCAAGTGTTTGGTGATCTCAGCAGTTTCAGGGAGCTCTGAGAAAACTTTTGTCATGTTGCCGTCTTTATAACAGGAATAGTTAATTAATTTAGTACTTCCTTTCCTCAGGAATATAGATCCTGATAACCACTGTCCTACAAATAATATGAACCATGAGAAGTACTCTGGTGCATCACTGGATGTGGTGGGTCTGGTTTAGTTCTGAATACAGCCAGTCTTTGTAGCACAGTGTATCAAGGCATTTCTAAAGTACACATTGCCATAAATTAATAATGGGGGATTATTCTATTAATTTAGCCATGAATTATCTGCAAACAGATGGCAAGTTTTTTGCAAATATGTTCTGTACTGCAAATTATTTGATGAGTGTTTTGAGTGCAATACAGACTGCTCATCAGCTGCTTAAGAAGGATGTATCTTGGAGAATTCAATATTCTGAATTCACTGTTTGAACTTCTGTGTTTGCACTGCAATGCAAATGCACCCCCTGATTGGATGAACATTAACCCTTGGGAGGCAATGCTCCTTTCTGGGGCGGGCTGGCTGAACACAACACTGTGCAAAGCAAGAAAACATCAAAGATGCAGCTCACTTCTAGAAGGAGAAGATTAAGCCACAATACAAATAAGCTATTTCAAATAGAAATCTTTAGATGAGCAAGCAGCAGGCTTAAGATATTGTTTGTAAAAGCTTTTCATTCTGTGTTCTCCAGGTAAGAGACTGCTCACTACGTGCTGCTTGTCTTACTGCTCTGCTTTACCAGAGCCAGGACAGACAGCTTCCCCTAAAAACCCTCCTTACCAGCATCCTCTCCTACTCAGTGCTCTACAACTGGTGTAATCCCACTAGTCAGCCATGCAGCTCCAAGTTTTTGTCACTCTCACATGGGCATGGGGGTTGGGGGGGAGTTTTTCAGTCCTGTCAAAGCAAAATACAAAGTTTTTGACAACTGCTGTACTTGGAGATTGGAACAGATGTGGTGTTCATGGCCAACTGCCCAGCTCAAAGCATGAAAATCAGTGCTTTTTCTTCAGGTATATAGGTCAAAATTTAATGGTGTCCCCATGCACTACCTTGCTATCATGATACCAATCCCCTGGCTGCCAGCAAAGCTCAGAATCTTTGGCTTCGCTGCTGAAGTTCTCAACACGGGTGGCCAATTAGTGCCAGCTCCTGTGGACAGCTCTTTGATGGAGAAGCCAGAGGAGTTGAGCACGTTTCCCACTGGCTACCAAATGCCCTGCAGACAGAGATGACTCCCAGCAGCCAGCCACAGGCTGAAGGTGAACCCACGACCCAGATCTGGAAAGGTCCCAAGCCCGTTACCCATCTCCTGCCTTTCTGATCTTGTTCCTGCTGTGGAGACAGAGCTGGGTCCTGCCACGTTGGCATCCTGCACCCAAGCACACCCCTGGAGCACAGAGCCCTTCTCCAAGCACTTTGTTTTCTTTGGAGTTCCCCACTCAGGTGGTGATTGAGGTGTGGAGTAGAAGCCTCTGCCAATTGCATCAATCAGGTTTGGTTTAAGTAGCCGATGTCAACCTTGAGGGGAGGAGGGGGAAGGAGATTAAGTGTTCATTTTCAAAGACCAGCACATCTTTTGTGCTTCAAAAGCATTCGAAAGAATATAAATCAAAGCAGAATATGAAGCAGCAAAGCTAATTCACTGCCTGTTTCATCTCAGTTGCATCTCCTGAGCCAGGTAACACGGCCTTTCCTTGAAAGCTACACAACAAATCAAATAAGTGGGTGCTGGAAAGAAAAGGGGGGGGGGGGTGGGAAGAGGTAAAATTTATTGCTGCCTAAAAGGGAAGGTGACTCATAAGAGAGTGGTATTAACAAAGTGACAGTATGAGACAAAGAGGGAGAGCTCTGAACTCCTTCTAATGATCTAATGACTAATATAATCCATTAAGAAAAGCAAGGGCAAGATCTTTTTCACTGATTAACGTTGTACCTTATCCATATTTTTAATAAAAAATTTAATATATACTGCTCCTCAGCTATCTGCATGTTTAATTAAAATGCTGAAAGCTCCCAGAAAGTGTTCATCTCACTCCTTCAGATCCAGCCCTGCACCATGGACCTGGAAGCAGTAGGAGAAAGTGAAAAGAGAAGAAGGAACTGTGTCAGAATAAAAACAAGAACACCCACTGGCTTGGTGATGTACCTGTTAACTGTGCTGTGTGAAACCTCTAGGCAATTACTACATGGGTTTTAAACTAATATTTTATGAAGCAGATGTTTTATTAAAGCTAGAAATAACATATCTGAAAAAAAAAAAAGATAATTCTGCTCTTTTGGTTCAATGATGCATAAACAAATGCAATTTACTTTTAGGGGCATGAACTTCATACAAACATCATCACAATATTTAAAACAAAAACCAAACTGCACACTCCCCATTTACTCCTCAACTGTATATAAACCTCTAATGGCCTCAAATTGAAATTATAGAGAAGCCCCACCTTCTTGGGGTCCATCCAAGCATCATGCAGCCACTAAAATCTGAGTTTCTGCTAACAGAAAAGATTTCCTTTTAGCTGAGCACTGGCTAAACCTTCCCTGTTCAGACTGGCCAACTGCTGCAGTGCATTTGAAAAGCAGAATACATGATGAAAATCAGTTCAACACGTCAGCAGTTGGGCTATTTCTGGTTCAAACCAATGGGCAGGGATCCAGATCCCATCCCACCTTGTTGCAGCTGCACTACTTGACTGGAATCTTATCTCTGTTCCAAATGGGAGCCTCTTACCAGGCCAGTGCTCAGCTGAGTGACTGGAGTGGTTGTGAAGCCAAGAGCTGTGTTCAGTCATTCCATCCCTCTGAGCTCTTTGAGTGCTCAGCAGTTGTCTTTAGCAACCACAACTGCAGCTTTTGTGGTTTCCAAGGTGCCCAAGCAGCTCTGAAGTGTACACAAAGACTGCTTATTAATTTACTAATTGATTGCCACAAACATTTCAGCAGTAGCTCCTTACTACTCGTAGCTATTTTATTAGTAAGTTCAGGCACCACTTGGGAATTTGCACAGTTTTGAGTTCATTTCACTCATGCCTTTTTTTATTTGCTTAATCAGTCTAATCTGTGATAACACTGGCATATTGTGATAGATACTACTAAAGGAATTTTCCAAAATGTGAGGGTTTATGTTTAGTAACTCCTAAAATAACAGGGAATTTCCAAGACAAATTCAGCATTATGCCAGTGTTATTTTTCAAATGTTTGCATCATAGAAACATTCAGGTTGGAAAAACCCCTTGGGATCATCCAGTCCAAACATCAGCCCAACTCTTCAAATTCACCTCTAAACCATGTCCCTCAAAACCACATCCAAACAACCCTGAAACACATCCAGGGCTGGGGACTCAACCCCCTCCCTGGGCAGCCTGTGCCAGGCTCTGACACGATGCCCACACTTGGAGCACAGTCGTGCAGAGGTCTGGAGGAGCTGGAGCCTCACTACAGCTCTGTGTCAGCAACGTGGTTTTGGGAAGAGGAGGCAGAGCCTGGCAGAGGTTTGACTACAACCAGCTAAACAATTTTATACAGAGGTCCTGAACTTGGAGTCTTTTAAAGCTGATCTTTTCTAATGCAGAAATAAACACTTATACTCAAGTAATGAATTACTTTTCATTCTAGATAACTATGGTATAAAAGATGATCTGAACATGACCTTTCCACTCCAGAAACCCCTTTCCTTCACTGAGATTCCCACATAAATGACAAAGGCAATGTGTTGCCATTATCAGAAAGTTGGTATTTTCCCTCTCATCCAACAACAGAAATAATGCAAGACTTGGACAATGTCTAATGTGCTTTGCATGCTGCTCCTCAACACAGCAAGCAAAGCAATGCCAGGCATCCTTCACCAAGGTGTGTTTTTAATACATAACTTACTGAAATCAATACAGAGATTACTAGATCAATTTCTATACACTGTGTACACAGGAGGTCAGCTGATCTAATGGTCTCCTTTGCCCTTAAAATCTATTAACTAATGTGTTTTCCACAGATGACCAAACATGACTCCAAGAAGAACAGTCTTCAGTATACAATCGTGGACAAAGAAAGGGCAGGGGGAAGACACCTTGGTAGGGAAATGCTTTTTACTTTCCAGATGACATTTGTCACTGTCTTAGGGGTCAGCCAAAAAAATGTGTTTTACAAATACATTAACACTGTAAAAAGAGCCAGAGAATCCAATCATCAACAAAAAAAAAAAAAAAAAAAAAAAGGTGGTATCAGAGAGCATTGACCTGCTGAGAAGCTCAAGGGATTCTAGATGTCTGTGAGAAGCTCCCAGACAAGCATATTATCAGTACTGATACTCAGCCAAAGTGTTCTCTATTTTCCCACATGAAAAGCTGTGTTAAAAACAATTAGAAACCCCAAATCTCTCAGTCTATCCATAGTGAGGCCATCTAAAGGAAGATTAAAAATGCACTGAAAAAAGGTGGAGAAATCCAAAGTAAATGTGATTAACATGGGGACTCGGATTTACAGTGTCTAATGTGATCACTGGTCTCACTTCAGCTGTGTATCAACTGTGACAGAGCACAAAAAGGGAAAAGCTTGTCCTGTCTGCAACCCAGAGCAGCTCTGACTGGGAGCAGTAAGCTCCTGACAATGTGAGGTGCCAGCTTTTCCCAAAAGGCTGCTGTGTTTTTACTGTTTCTGACACAAGCCTGGCTCAGCAAAGGGTGGAGAGAAGAGAATGAACTTCAATTAAGATCTGCAAGGTCTACCTTTCATCTGAACTGACCCCTGTTAATGCTTTGTTGCTATACACACTGCCCTGCTGCTGCTGCACTGATGGTGCCCATTCAGTTTTATTGTAGCTATCATCTTTTAACTACTTACAACAGGTTGAAGAACCTTCTACATTAAATCAAATGTCAAGAAAGCCACGTCGCTCAAAACCTTCTCCCAGGCTTCCAACACCAGCATGGAAATGGGATGGACAGACTGCAAACCCTCTTCCCTACCAGGGCAGCCACTTCCAGGCTGAAAATAGTTAGAAAAGATGAAGAAAATCAAGAAACAATGCAATTATATTCCAAATGTAAACTATTCCATGTGCTCTCTGCTACTTAAAACACAGCCAGGAAAAGCTGTTTGTAGTTTTCCCAGGTTAAGTCCTGGAATATCCCAACCAGCACACACATTCTTCTTTTGAGGCCAGTGAGATGAAATATGGAATGCAAATGTTGATGCTGTGATTAGACAGGCTGAATAATTAAAAATGTCCACCATTTTATTATGAATAACTTTAAAATGTCCACTATTTCCTTTACTAGTCCTTTCCCTGTATACAGCATCCTTTAAGGAAAGGCCACTTCTCTTGTAAAAAGGACACCATTTTTCAGTATTTTCATGTCTGTTCTCTCAGAAAATGATGAAGCTATCTGAATGATCAAAAAGCATTATACATTTTTATTAAGCTGCAACTACAGTTCAACTCAGGAGCAAGTAATTGCCATTATAAGCATAAAAAAATGATGAATAAATTAGAGAGAGAACTGGCTGCAGAGTCAGCAGGGGCTGCTTGGGAGTGCCCAGGACAGATCCACACACCTTCAGTGAAACTATTTAAGCTAACAAAACATGCCATGGTTTTGAACCCAGGATGTAGATTGTACTACCCAAGTATGTTTCATCTCCATCAAAAATAAATCAATGTGACTACACTCTTGTTGCATCTCCAATAATGAATTTATTAAGTTTCTGCCATTTTCTATTGATTTCATATAAAGTAATTTAGAAACCTTCTCTTTCTATAGCATATAAGATCATACATCAGACACAGAAGTTACGTGGGGTTTTAGATTTTAAAGAGGTACCAAGGACTATGAACAGTTGCAGGCAGAGATTTTAAACACTTCTGCTTTAACTACAGACTCCCAAACACTTTCCTGCCAATTGGTTTTTTACATTTATTCATTGAAAAAGCAGCAATTCCAGGACAGTCAATTTTACTTCAGAGTTTAGAATCTTCACTATAACTCCAAACCCTGGCACGTTGTTTCATTAAAAAAAAAAAACAACCCAAACCAACAGAAATAAATAAATAAATAGGTAATAAAAAGCCAACCAGCCACCTAAACTAAATCCAACCTCCTTCCAAAGATACTTTAGATATATAAAGGACTTGTGTCCAAATCTGTGCCCCTAAAATGTAGTTTGGTCTCCCACCAGAGTGCAGAAATCTGTTGTCATCTCCTCTGCTTCGTGCCATTGATGAAGGTTATGATTTAGGTGCAAAGCCACGGGTGCTGATTTAGGTTTTTAAACAGAGTTTCAAGAAAAGGGAGAATCCACTTCCCAGCTTCCCTACTGATGCCACGATCTCTTTGCAAATAAACTTTCCTCTCGTAGAATTTGGCTTTGTATCGGCTTACACTGTAAATTGCAAACTAATGAATTTGTATTGGCAAAGGAAAATGTTTCTGCTTTTTCAGGCTGCAGCATTTACTAGTAAACAAGATTACTAGGAACAATTCCCAGTTTCCCCAGCAACTTAGTTATTCTCCTCTTCCACGGCTCATATGTTGATTCATTCCTCTCCGTGGCCCCAGTGTAATGAGTCTGCTCCTAACCACAAGATAAAATTATAGCAACTGAATGCCAAGTTTTCTGAGTTCTGATATTCTGAAAAGTTAGATACTATCTATTTTTTTGAGTACCCTGAAGTGCTGGCCACAGAATTTAGCTGTATTTTGATGTCACCAAAGTTCCAGCTTTCAGCTTAGGATCATCCCTCAACATATTTGGTGTGTTTTGTCAATCATTAAGCTCAAAATACAGGCAGACCAAAATCTTTCTCAGTTCTCCACCCATCTCCCTGTTCTGTATCTGTGGAGAAAACCTTATTTTGGAGCTGGGATCACTGCACAGGCAGGAGTCTGTCCACAGCCATTTACCTGTGCCCATTGCAGTACACATCCTTGTCCCTCCCACTGATGCCTTCTGAGCACGTGTGATTCAGGATCATGGGAGGCACTTGTTCAACTTTCTAGAAGATCCAGCTTTTAAACTGGATTTTAAACCTTTAGCCTCTGTTTTTTATCAGTTACAACAGAGTTTTGTTTAGTAGTTAGAAATCCACTGTCAATGGTTATGACATTCCAGTTACACAATCAGTGTGGCCAGCTAAAACCATCATGTTGATGAAAAAGCAATTAATGGCCTTTATCTGTATTCTTTAAAAGCTGGTTAATAAGGAATGATCTAAGAGTAATCTATTATTTTACCTGAGAAGTCAATTAAGCCACACTAATTCAATAGGAACCTCCTGAAGTACACATTCAGATTAAACTATCTCAGTAATGTACTTTAGCACTCATTTTCCTAAGCCTCACTAAAAAGGGAAGCACAAATCACTTCACAAACCATGGCAGAAGTTCACCAAATCAATGAAATATGTTGTCCAGATAAAGATTTGTGTAAAATATTCTAATTATAGTCTGGCAAGGCTTAAAGAGAAAGCACAAATAAGAAGCACACATCTGCTACAGACAGATTTTTCACAGGCTGTTAAGTACTTAACAGTGCTCAGGTATCTCAATCCCATGGTGATAAAGAGGCAGGTTCTGAAAGCTTTTTAAAAATAATTCAATAAATCTAGTCTGAGAAAAAAATAAACAAAATCAAGAACATAATTTCCTGTATGTTAAATAGATCTCTACTAATATTAGGATGAAAAAAAAAAAGGCCTAGCCATGGAAACGTATCAGCTTGAAAAGTGATAAAAGAAAAACCTTTTTTTAGGACATACTCTGAGCTTCTGGTACTCCCTGCAATAAAGAATTGAAACCAGGAATATTTAAAGAAAAAAAAAAAAAAAAAGGAGTTTTTTTATAGAGATAAAAATATCCACATCTCTAGCTGTGAATGCTTGATTATTACAATATAAACCACTCCTGATGGGCTTATTCTTGCACCCCTCCCTCAGAGAGTTCCATGGCACGGGAGCTCTCACCTTCAGCCTCAAAATAAATTACAAATATTCTCACTGTCATTCAATTTTGCAATTTAAGAATGGTCTATATATATTTTTTATTTTTTTTTTCAATCCAGCTTAGTTTGAATGCCACACACAGTAGGGGTGGTTGACCTGCACAAACACCAAATGACCTGTGTTTGCTTTGATTTCAAGGAGAGTGGTGCTTGCCAAGGCATCTGCTCTACCAGAATTTCTCCACAGCTCACTCTATTGCCATTAATTTTATTAAGTGCATGAACAACATACTAAGACTTAACCTTGGAGAGATCAGATGCAACTTCTATGCCTTTAGAGGCATTAAAAGCCATCAAAGTAGAACTGCTACCTATAGGAACTCCAAGTGCTTCTACATCACCCCAAAACCAAGGAAGCCAAACTCCTGCAGAAGATGGAGCCACGTTCAGCCACGAGGAGCATTTGGAGAACCTAAGCACAGCCTTTGAGATAACAGATCAAACTAATCACATTTCATTTAGCTGCTCATCTCAATGCCATAACAACCTGGTACCCAAAGACCTCGTGCAATTACTGCATTATATTTTCTTTGTTTGCCAACCCATTTTCAGGCACTCATTTACCAAATGATGATTGCTGGTTTTATGAGCTGCATTAGCTGGAACACAGAGCCTTGGATTTCACTTGTTCCTGTCTTGGAAAGATCTTTGCCAGAAGTTTGTAGACTGAAAGGAATCTATTCCTTAAAGTATTTCTGAAAAAAAATCATTCTTTCCATGTGCAAAAGTAATATTTTTTTAACAGGTCAAAGGATGTTGATTCAAGTTCATCTATATTTTTTGTGTTTTCCAGCTATGTCTGTTAGCAAGAATAAAAAACCCTGATGTTTAGTTAATTTAAACCAGTCACCACAATGTAATTATGTTCACAATGTTGAGGATAACTTATAATTGTAATATATGCTCATTCAGGATAATTAGTTACTTTAATATTTTTAATTTTCTAAGGGATAAAAAATACAATCTCTAGAGTATTTTGTTTTTCTCAGCTGACATCTTCACAAGGATTACAATTTCAAGTGGATAGTCCTCAATAAAACCTAACACATTCCCAAAAGGACAGCTCAAGCAGACATTCAGAAAAATCAGTTCAAGGAAAAAGCTGTAATTAGCACTTTCCTTTTTTGTTTGTGTCTTGTTGTTGTTTTGGTTGTTTTTTTCCCAGTCTGCCTGACATGGATGTTCAGCTGGGAATGGTACTGAAGAGGGCTGGCAGGGGATGCCTGGGTTCTTATTGGGGTGAAGCTGTCAGAAAATGGGTTGTTGAGTTGCTTTACCCATGTAAAATTAAATCAGCCAAGGTTGAAAAGACTTCAAAAGATCATCTGGTCCAAACTTTCACTGGGAAGGGAGTGAGTTTGAGATTATGGAGCACCCCAAAGAGCTGCCTCTTGAAAAACTCCAGTGGTGGGGAACTCTTCCAGGAAAATAATAATAATAATTAAAA
>JANHGL010017159.1:86654-107062 GCA_024611195.1 Ceyx melanurus
TAATTTTAGAATTGTATCTCAAATGTTATTTACATGAATAAAATGGTGAGTCCCACCTCTCCTTTTAATATAGTTTTCTATATTAAAAAATAAAAACTCAGTTTCACTTAAAGTTTGGCTTGCTTGTAAAAGTAGCAAAATAAGTCACCAAAGAACTAACAGGTTAATTAATTTTGCAATCAAGAATAACAATTCTGCTGAATCCAAGCACCCCAAATATTCCAGGAGTCCATAGTCAATTCAGCTCTGCATACAACAAAAATGTGCTTTGGACACCAAACTCCAATTCCATTTTAGTCATCCCCTCCTTTCAAACCATGACAATTCTCTCTGTTATTTTCAGATACTAGCTACCTATCCTGCACTGTAGTCATACTTAAATAAATGTCCTTAAAGAAACTTGCTATTAAAAGCAGTTAATTGTTGCTGTTCATTCAGCTGTTGCCTCTAATTGCAAACTAATTGGCATCTTTAAGTAGTCTCTTTTAGAACAGATACTCCTCTGGCTTGGTTAGTCATTGAAAAGGTTTCTATTAAGGTGGAAACCATGGCTTTTGAATTAAGATATATAACATTTCACAGTATTTTACTCTAAGATTCTTGCTTTTATCCCTTAATTGATGATAAAACAAAGAGTAATTAAATTAACTGAACTGTTCATCCCTCAGGAACCTGCCTGAACCCCTTTCCATATCTGCACAATTCCACTCATCCTCTTGTTTACTTGTTTTTACACCACATGGTTTAGAGAGGCAGCCTCTCACACAGGAGTGGGATGATCTGCTGCCTGCCAGAGAATAGGAAGAAGGAAAAAAAACCATGGAGAAGAGAGGCTAAAAGCCACATTTTTTGAATTCTTAAGGAAATGCCATTTAGAAGAGAGTGGAGCTTTGCTTCTTCTACCTCTCTGGTGATCCTGGAGCATTCAGCTAACAAAGCTGACTTTCATCCGAGTTTGCAAGTGGTACGAGCCATTAATAGCAAATAAAAATGTTAATTTAATTTTATTTTGTTTAAATAGCCTTTCGTTTTAGCAAAGAGAATCACTCATATTTGATCTTCTTTAAAATTCTGTGAAATTTAGGGAAGGTAAAGATGAAGGTCAAGCATTTCCAGATTGCTGGCATCTGACAGACAAGACAGACTGTGCCTCTGGGACTAAAGGAACTTCAGGAGACTTAGAGAAAGGGATTTCTGTGCAGAGAGGAGGGATGCACAACAACATTCTCTGCACAGAAAGGCAGTGCTGCTCAGCATGGGAGTGGAGTCTAGCACTGGAGATCCCAAATCAGCATCAAGATGCTGGAGTGTGTCTCCCAGCTGAAATGGGCTGCATCCCATTGCTCCCCTCAGCCTGACACAAGGATGTGTGGAGAGGGAGAAAACACTCTGGGAAGTCTGGCCATGAGTTTGCTTCCCTCTCCAGCTCTCCCAGTATGGCTCTTCTCCTGTTCTTCCATTACACCATCTGTTTAATCACTGTGCTCTCAAACAAGCAAACAAAGCAAGCAGATGAAACTTTGGGGAAAGCTTCTCACTCATAATTGAATGGATGATTATTCATTAGAATCCAGGCAAGCAGCTTGGGGCTGCCTAAATCACCACTGCATGGTGCTGAGAAAGAAATCATTTTCCAAGATACAAAGCAGAATTCTCACTCACTTTCTGATCTTTAGCACTGCAACCATCTTTGGTGAGTCTGAGCCATTACAGAAGCATTAACACCAACATATCCTTTACAGATTTGCACCTGACCAACTTACATTTCATAAGAAAACCAAAGATAGGAATATTAAAAACCAATTTTCTCTTTCTTTACCCAAATTTACCTGTGTAGATTAGACAAAATGGTCAAACTGTACTTGGATTGAGCTTAGCCTGCCCTAAACCACTGACTGAATTAATGTCATTTTTGCTATCACAATTCCAAATTAACATTTTGTTTGTGTTTAGTTGAGCTTTGTTCTTGGCAAATATAAGAGCAGTAAAACCTCTTAGCTCTCAAAGTTCTGTGACTCTCTTTTAATCATTAATGACAAAAAAATACTGTAGATCAACAGGCATCTGTCAGCACCAGCTAATTTGCAAAACATAGGAAGAGCTGGGCACAAAACTCACCTTGGACTGATGTAATCACACCGTGCTTTGGTGTCACTTTGCTGGCCCCAGGAACACTCCTCCCAGGGCTTTAAACCTGTCTGAAGTGCCTGATTTAGCAGAGCATGCCCAGAGCCTCACAGGTAAAGTGCTAAAGAAGGAGAGGTTATTGCAGTTAATTGGCAGTGGCTGTAATTAGACTGATTGGCAAGGAGCAGCAGTATGGAGCCAAGTAGCTGCAAGGTTTATGGTGTCTTATCATCCATATTTTTCTGTACAGAGCCATATGTGTGAGCTTGTCACTGGAACAGCAAAGAAATAAATGTACAGATAACACAGCAGGCAGGCTAGAAAGTAAAGCCATCAAATAATATATAAATTAATTGAATATTCCTTGCACAAATGTGAGGTTTCTATACTTCAGTTAAAAAAACCCAAACACAACCTATGGATGGACACACAAAGCACTGGGGAGAAGAACACTGCCAGCACAGAGGAAAATCATTTAAAATGTGTGTTCACACAGTTTTTTCCTGTGAAAAGGTCAACCAGAGCCAAGAGTGGGATATGTTTCCCCTCCAGCTGTCCTTTCATATGCCTCTCCTTTTGCCAAGGAGTGAGAAAGAGATCATTTTACAAGCCATTTATTCTCCCTTCTATCTTGCTTTTCTGGAGATAGTTGTTGAAGTCCATTAGTCCCAGGTATGCAGCAAGCCACGCTGCCATCAGATGCACATTGAAATTAACTCTTCTTTTTCAGCTTGGGGAACAGAATGTTTCCAGGTGAGCTGCATGCAAAGCCTCAGAGGATTCAGGAATGAGCAAACAAGACTTCCCAAGTCACCCAACCCACGTGCTCATCCCTACTCCCTGTAAATACAGACCTGCTCTAAAGGGAAATCATTTTGCAGCAGCCATTGGGCCATTGCTTGGACTGAGAAGCTAGAATCTGACCATCAGAAAAAGGCTGTTTGGGTTTTTTTTTGAGCTTCACAGCCCAATGGACTCTGGAAGAAAGTTTGGTTTGCATTTAGTGTGTTAATGTTGCATTCATTCCCATGGGACTGGGTTGTGCCACTTGATGTGGATCCATTGCCAAGCTGAGCATCAAATTTAAGCCTCAACTGGAACAGCCAGGAATATTCACTGTAAACTGTATTCTTGATTTTAAAACTCTGTTTAGAAAGCACTTGACAGTCACCCCTACCAATCCATAAACCTCTCCTTCACCAGATCAATGAATAATTTCCACTCCATGTGTTGCTTCCAGATCTCCCTGAATTCTTCTGCTAGTTGACTTGTGGGCTGCAGCTGAGCCTCCAGCTCACACACAATCATTGCCACTGACTCCGTGGGGAAATCACAGAAAACAGAATCTCACTTACACTAAACAGAAGTGCAAAAGCTAGGGATGTTTGTAGGATGCCTGTAATTTATCTGAATGCTTTAAATGCACACAAAAAAACAAACAGGTACAGAAAAAAACCCCAAAAATAAACAAAACCAAATCAAAAAACAAAGTAATAATTTACTAAAGAAGAAATACTCATATATTGTTTAAAAGACACTTAAGGTAGACAATTCTGTGGGCTCAAGGCATATCCTTAAACTCAAGGATTAATGTATGGGGAGAGGTTTGTCTGTCTAGCACAAACTCAGTTATTCTCTCTGCCCTTTATTCTTTCCCTGCTAAATAGCTATTATTTTCAGAGAGAATTTCCCCCCCATTTTTAGGGGAATTTTAAGCATTGCAAGCTTTATTTTTCTGCTTAAGAGTCTACATGAAAAATAATTTCTCATCCACTTACATCTTGCAAGTCCCCATTGATTTATACTCGACTGTTTTGGTAATAAAGTGATCATCTGAAACAAAATATTTTTTATTATCTTGTATTATCTGCCTCATTCTTCTTTGTCTGAGGAATCATCAATTCAAGTCAACAGCCATTTTGTAATCCTGCAGTTCATTATCTCCATTTGCTAATATGCTCAGTGCCTGAGCCTTGCTCCATTTCTTTAGTGATAATCACAAAAATCAAAAGCACATTAACAAAATGGGCAGCTACTTCTTGGTTTAGAACTTACCTAAGAGCTTTTCAGCTCATCAGTGGCTGCTCAGGACACTGTCCTCATTCATCTCCCACCTCCCTGCCATCCTTCATGCAACTTTCATCTGCATTTTCCATTAAGAAGTTGTCTCCATTGGTGTTCACATTTGCAGGATGGCTTGTTCTTTTTTTGACTCTTATTTGAGCTGCTGGCCATACTTCCCAGATTCATTCTTCAGCTGAAATTTTTATCAAGTAGCTGCACAAGGTCCTGAAATCTTCAGCTGCAGGAGCTGAAATTCACTTTATCACAAGATCTAAAAGAGGGGCAGGCATCCCAGTTGCACCCCAGTGGTTAAGCTGCTAATCCTTCAGGTTTCAAACTGCTTTTATGACTGAAAAATTGCATTTATGGCTGGAAACAGATCACTGCTATTTGACCTGGATCTAGTTTGGATGTACTTGGATCCAGGAGCAGCTGATCATCCCTCCTTAAACACACCAGATTCGCTTCCCATCAGTGGTTTCTCTTCCACTTCTTTGTGCACTTTGGCTCAGAAGAAAGGCACAAATGTGCTCCAAATGGTGGCACAACTACTGCCCCCCACCAGCCCATGTGCTGCTGACAAGAAGCTGGGCCAGGGTCTCCCTGGGGGAAGGAAACTCCAAGCACTGCAAGGAGAGGTGGATTCTGGAAAGGCAGATCCAGCTGATGGATGTTCAAGCACTGGCTGCTCAGAGCTGTACCCTAGAGGCCCCCCCAGTGCAGAAAAGCCAGTGTTTGGTTTGACCCATCTCAGAGTTGATCAGAATTGGCTCTAGAGCATGACAAACATCTGTCCAAGCAGCTGCAAAGTGCAACTCCCATGGCCTGCAAACTCTGCCCCTCTACCCACAAGCTGGGCTGGCTCCCCTGCCTCCCTCAGCACTCCTGCCACAGTTGCAAGATCTCCAGTTCCTCATCTTTCATTACAATAGCCCACAGTACATTTGCTGGTAGAATATATTATGAAGGGTCATAAATAATTAAGAATTAATCACACTTGTCAAAATAAATAAATGCAGTCGGGAATGCAGAAGACTTAAATTTTTTATAGCATCTTTTTTTTTCTTATTCATGAATTAAAAGAAGTCTAGTAATCCACAATGGATTGCCTACTCATTCCAGCACACACTGCCTGATTCAGATCCCACCAGTGGAGCTCTCCTTGTTAGCCTCAGTGGAATTTTAACCTTAAATCTCTGATTCTGCAGAAAGTTACATAAGTTGGACTTGGCAACACCAGCAGCTCCAGCAGATCTTCATGTACCATGCAGGGCCCAGCTGGCAGATAGAATTGTCACCCACTTGGTCCCCTGACTGGATGGGGGTAGAATGGAGGACACTGAAATATTTTAGCACTAAATTTTCAACAAACTTCCCCACAGAGCACCTTGAAAGCCTCCCTTCTATAGATTTCTACAGGCATTCTGAGTTCTCCCTACTGAATACTCAATATTTCTGCATGGTTCATTATTATTCACAAGGTTTTAATAGAATAGCAAATAATATGAAGTATTCCAATAGCACCTTTTTTTTTTTCTGACTCTCCAGATTGGTCTGAAACCCTTAGTTCATTCCTGTCCTTTTGGGTTGGGAAAAGGACACCACTCCAACCCTAACAGCACAAAGATCCATCAACCCCAGACACCTGGCTCTGCAAGCAGACAGGTAGGGACATGGAAAAGAACACAGGAGCAGCAGAGCAAACAGTTGTACTTCCCACCCTGGCCTTCAGGGAAAATTTGTTCAAGGACTTTGAGCCAGAAAAGGCAGTCTGAAGAATTTAGGAGCTATAAGTATTATTCTTCCCTACATATATACCATTGATTTGTCCAAATATAGAAGGTTTTAGCATCAACAATACCCTGTGGAAAAAGATTCCACGGTTTTACTGTTTGATAGAGTGTTTTCAACATCCACTCATTTCATTTGATGCTGTCCAATTAAAAAAAATAATGAATATTCCTTCTGTTCCCATCCTTTCAGTGCTTTCTAAAGGCTTGGGAGTTTATAGACATCTTTTAACAAATTCTGTGATTTCTATGAAACTTTGACTTGCATCACTTTAGATGTCTTGTGCAATGCAAAGGAGCCTTAGTTATTTCAAGCATTCCCAAAAGACAGCCATTCCATACTTGGATCATTCCTGCTTCCATATTTTTAAGAACTTTCTAATTGTTTTTTGATGCACAGTAACCAAAAGAGCAAGCTGCATTCTAAACACAGCCACCCTACAGCATGCCATTCCCAGTTCCTACTCCCTTCCCAGCAAGTCCCAACACCACTGCCTTTGTGACTGCTTTCACAGCTCTGTTCTTACCCCAAAATCACCTTAAGAGCTCACAACCAGCTCAGATGCTGTCCTTCTATATGCCCACCTCTGACTGCTTCTCCCACCACCTCCACTGAAACAACCTACACTAAAACCTGTCACTGCTAGCCACTTAAGCAGCTTTCTTCTCCAATTCCTTGCAAGCTAGTTCTTCTATCTTTTACCCTGGATAATTTGATATCAAACTTGGCCAGCTAACCATCTGTAGCTATTCAGCAGGTTGATGATTTGTGTGATACCACATGTTGAACATGCCAAGTGGGTAGGGCACTCAGATGTTACTAACCTAAAACTGGTTCTTCCTCTAGGTAGCTTGATTCATGCTGGCTTGTTTTCATCCCTTCAGACTGAGCTGCTTCAGGCAGGGGAAAAAAATATAGAATTTCTTCCAAAAATCTCTCTCTGGGAGATCCATCAGTGATTTTCTACTGACCCTTTTACAGAAACTTCTATGAATCATACCCAAGGCATTGGTATCTATCAGTGTTTTGACATCACCCCACAGCCAAGTGGCAAGGATGAGCTAAACCATCCCAAAATCTAGTTATGCTCTCTGTTTATCTCTGGGCATTACAGTCTGCAAAGGAGATGAAATGAGATTGAGATAATTGGAAGTACAATTTGCAGGCAACAGTGGGGGTTGGAATTACTGTGCTTAATTATTTCAGATTGAAACAGACCACACAACTATCTGTGCCAAGCAGCTGTAAAGTGATTTAAAATAGAGAGATGTTAGCTGCAAGTGTTGATTTTCAAATGAGTCTTTACATGCACAAGAGTTACAGGCAGTTATGAGTTGCAGACCTACTGCTCTATTGAGGGACTGAAGAGAAAATTGCTACTGACTATGTCCAATATGCCTGATGATTTAAAAACAAACAAACAAGCAAATCAACCACCCCAGGCAACCCACTCTGACACCCCACGAATCTAAACCCACTCAATCACTCTTCCACTGGGTCCTTGCCCCTTGAAACAGGAGAAAACACCAGCACACAAGTTTCAGCCTAAATTGCCCATATTCCAGATGAGGAAAACCAAACCAACCCACGGGCTTAAGAAATGGAATTTTATCCCAATAGGGAACTGGAAATCATTGACTCATCCTGGATGAGCTGCTCTGGGTGATCCTGCTCTGGCAGGGGGTTGGACTAGATGATCTTTTGAGGTCTTTTCCAACCCAGCATTCTGTGATTCAACCCAAACCAAGCAGGTTTCCATTTCCCACATTTCCTCAGCAGACAGCTTGCATTAGCATTTATGAGAAGGGAGAACAACCACAGACATTCAGATTTCTCTCAAACTTTTGCTTAACTGCATCTTCATGGCAAAAAAAAAAATAAATTAGTGCGTTCATGTCTGCTCTTTGATATGAAAATTAGAAGGTATTTGCATGCATCACAAACGTGGTCCATCTGCTTTACATGTGATTCAAATCCCACTAAAATGCCTCTGTTAGCTCCAGCAATGGACCTGAGAAGGTAATGGCTGTGTGGGGCACAGAGCTGTGCTCTTTACCTTGATGAGAAAACAGAATGCAAGAATGTGATTGAAAGTGGCACAGAGACTTTCCCTGGGTGTATTTGTGAACAGGAGAGCTGTGACAGGCAGACTGCAAGGCTGCACAGCACAATGCTGCCTGGTGCTGACTACTCAGGAAAGGATCATTTCACTCCCAGCTCTGTGTGCAAGAGACTTCTGGAGTCAGGGACTGTAAAGCAACTGCTGAATTAAATAACCAGTGAGGAATGTATTCTGCAAGAGTTCACCTGATCTTTCTTTAAACACACATACTTCTGGACTCTGTAACATTAATTCATGCATCTTATTACCACCATTTATTCAGCACTACATTAAAAAAGTCTCCTCTTGCTTCTTCTACACTTGGCAGCCACTAACTTCATGGCTGCTTCTCACTGCTCTTCAATCTGCATTTTTATAGACCTCTAAGTCCTACCATCTCAGGAAGAATAAAGAATCTTTGCCTGCTTAGTTTTTCCTAGTATGGAAACTGTTCCATATCCCTGATTTCTTTGTTGTTCTTCCCTGGATCTGTTTGTTTGCCTGGATAAAGCTGAATAGCCCTAAATCCCCCATTTCTATTTTGCAGCTCCATTTTTCACCTGACCCCTATGAGGAGAGGTTTCAATGAGGTGTCACTGACAGCAAGAACTTAAGAATCTTTCTGCTTTCACAAAAGAGGAACAAAAGAAGAGCATAAATAATTTTTTTCAGAATTTATAATTCCAGAAATCTGCTGCTGATCACAGTGATGATCAAGAGCAGGACAAATGATTCCAACAAATCCTATTTTCTTCCAAGGAAGGAGAAAAGTCTGTTGTACTCTTCCCTTCTGATCTCTCTTTAGAGACAGGGGCTTTTTTTATTATATTAAAGGCAAACCCCATCTTTTGTTTTCTTACTAAACACAAAACCTAGTCCCTGGGCACAAGGATATTGCCCAATAAGCAACAAACAGGACCTAGAGCAGAGGTACAACCAGACTCTATTTTCTTAATCTCTTCCAAACACTGAATGACCTTAAACACTGGCACCAGAGTACTGTTCCCATCCAAATAATGCCCATGGTACAGGTCAGCCTGTTTCAGACTCTTCACAGCACTCCAGATTTTGGAGTCAATCATATAAATTTCATTTATATGATGCAGATTGTCTTCAGAAAAAAAGCAATATTTCACCTGCAGAATAAATCCCTTTGTTTGTCACACTGTTTGCATTGCAGTAAAATCATAATAGCCTAAGTATCTGAGAAGGAAATGTTTAGGTGGGTGGAGTTTGAGGGTTGGTTGGTAGGGATTTTTTGGGGGTGTGAGAGTGTTTTGTTTTGAAAACAAACTGCTACACTGAAGGCAATGCATCATTGAATTAATCTTACCTTTGGATGTATTCTCAGAGTGATCTCTGTCTGGCCCATTCAGGAGGTTTAACTGGGAGATCTCCTCTGCATTCAGTCTGAGCCAGGGGTTGTTGGGGGGCTCCTGATCTTTGGAGGTAAAGGAATATTCCAGCTCACAAGGAGATTCAAAATTGCAGTCAAACACTGGAAAAAGAAAACAGATATAGGACACACTAGGTTAATTAAATCCATCTTGCTCTGTGCTGGAAGCTGTGTGTATGCATTCATTTAGTTAAACTCAGGGTTTGCTTTTTGCCACGAGGAGGTAGAAATCCATAAACAAACAGGCAAAAGTGTGTCCAGAATGGACCACTCTGAGAGGTTCATTATGGATGGAGGTGGCAGCAGATGAAGAAGACCCAGGAGCAGGTGATTCCCCTTGAGGACAGACAAAAGGCAGTGTAGGCTAAACAGAAAATGGCTTTATCACCTAGACTGAAGGGGATTTAGCTGAGTGCATTGCTACCATGGGACAGAACTGATGTTTTTTGGGGTGCTGGTTCAAATTCAAGCAGGCCCTTTGCTGTGCAAACACCACCAATGTTCCATTGTCATCTTCCAGCTCCATCAGCACAGGGCTCTGCACAAATCCTGTAACCCCAGGCACATGGTGCTTGTAGCCATGGGGCCTGCACCCTTCAGAGCAACCTTCTGACCCCCTGGGCTTGGAACACTCCACTGAGGCCACAGAAGCAGCAGATGCTGGATCTGCTGCCTCCAAACTTGAGCCTCCAGGCAGTACAGGCAGCAGCTGCCTCCAACACAGACATCTCTTTTAGAGATGCTTCTCTTTCAGGAGCCAATTACCCTGCTGGTGCAACTAGGATTCACTTCCCTCTGTTCCATTTACTACCTCACCCCAGTTCAAGCTGCTGAACACAACAGGCAGGGATAACCTGCGTGGATTTGAGGTCTAATAATTGAGATTGAATTTTCTGGAATGCCCTCTGCACGTTTGCTTTAGTCACCACAGTCAGCACTCAATATTCAGTAACAGAAAGAAAACTCTGAACTGGCTCAGTATTTCTGAAAAGGGTAGATGAATTTCAAAAAGCCCAACAACAAAAAATCCAGCTCTTCTTTGGTGTTTTCTACATTATCTGCTGTCCTCCCCTAAGTATGCAAGTGGAACAAATAATCTGAATTGACATTAGTCAAATTAACTCCTTTTTTTTAAACCCCTCAATTACATTCTCTATTAAACGGCTAATTTCTTCTTAGTGAGCACAGATTTATGTAGTTCATCCTATTCTCCTGGTGATACAACTCTTTCTAATCTGAAGGTTAATACTGTTGCCCTCTCACTACACTTTTCCCATCTCATTTGCCTTTGCACAGCAAGCAGGAAGACACAGAATCTACTTTTCCAGTTTACATTCTATTTTCTTAATCAGGTGCTTTATCACTCAACGTTTTCAGTGCTTCACCACACAATGGAAACCATGTCATGTAAGGGATTTGGATCCTCCACAAGCAGCAGTGACAAGGATTATACTTATTTCCCTACATTTCAATGCCCAAGTTGCCACTCTCTTCAGGTCTGTTATCAATACAAATGTCAGAATACAGAAGCATGCTACAGTTTAGGCAGAAGGAACAGCAGATATATTCAGGTTATACAGTTTACTGCTACAATATCAAACCTCAGACCACCTACCTGTCCTCCCTTACATGTTCTTTAAATAAGAAAAAAATAATGTTTTTTATACTTAACACCTATATATAAAAAAAACCAAACAAAACCATAAAACTCTATTTTCATATTAGCACCTATAAAGTGTTAAGAGTCTCTTCAACTTTGTATCAAAGCCCAATTGGCAAAAGAACAACCAACCACTCAGCTACCTGTTCCAGAAGATAAATCATCATTACTGTGTAGTTTAGATTTGGGAGAGCCCTTGAGTAGTATGTGCTTTAAGGTACTGACAAAAAAAAAAAAATACAGATGGGGGGAGAAAGGGAGATCATCCAAGAACTTCTCTGATGGAGCCCACAGGGTGACAGGAGGGAAAGCCCAGGCCAAGGGGAACATGTGACAAAAGAAATCATTTCAAATCAACTATTTCACACTTCACGGGCTTCTCCCCTCCATCAGTCTCTTGTATTTGCATGAGTTTTCCAGCAGACACTGCTTGCTTCCCCTCCTCTCCCATCCAGCTGCTGGGAACAGAAGCCTTTGTGCTCTCTTAACCCTCTTGCCCCTGGCAGAGAAGCCCTTCATGGGTAACCACAAAGCCCTCTCATTTTCCTCCTCTGGTCCTTGCCCCCTGACACTGATTATGGTGCCTAGGAGCACTCAGCAGCCAGCTCAGCTCCCCTGGTCAGTCTCACTTTCCAGAGCCTCCTCCTCCAAAGGGAGTTATCAATCAGTTGGGGATCCCTGAACACAGCAGGCCTCTGACCCACAACTGGGACAACTTAATTGGGGTCTGTGATTAAATCACAGTCGTCACATTTCATGTTATGACCCCTGCAGACGACTGAAGCCTCTGCCTGGAAGGGGGAAAGGCAAGGGAAAAAGGCAAGTAGCAGAAACATCTCCTTCCCCTGCAATGAGCAGCCTGCAGAGGGGTGGGCAGGATCCCCCATGCTGGGGCCAGGCTGGATGAGCTTTACCCCAGGGTGTTCCCTGCAAAAGGAGGAGACTCTTTGACTCACACAGCTGAGAGGCTCTGGGATTTAACCAACACGCACTTGGGTCTTCCATGGAACTCTGTAGTGTCCCCCCCACACATCACCAGGGTATCTGCTCTCTCCACAGGCTCTAATTTCCATTAATTTCACATCAGACACACATTTTGGTGCCTACACAGGACGAAGAAATGCAATCTGATGCAACACAGCAAAGCCTTTGCAAACAGCACCCAGTCTTCCAAGCCTCCTACCCTCAGGCTTTCCTTCCTTCACAATGCCCTTCACTGCTGACAATGTAATAGAATTTATTTTAAAAGCATTATATAGAATACATATGGGTTTTTTCACTGATAAGCTGCTACAAGACCACACAAACCACATTTGCAAACACAGGACCTTCACAAGATTTCAATTGCTGCCACAAATCATCTGCCATTTTTTAAGCTTCTGCATAAAAAAAAGTTTCCCTTCTTCCTTTTAAAGTTCTGTCTTAACTTGTTTAAATGTGACAAGCAGCTTATTTTGTTCTTTCCCAGCTAAGCACATAAAGAATTAGCCACGTGAATTTGGAAGCTGAAGAAAGGCCACCCTGCCCTTTTCTGAAACACAGCAAGCACTGCGGGAGAGATAATTACATTTAACACAACTTTCTGTGATTATTCTTCAAACCTACCACCAATATAAATTGGCTAGATACAGTTTTAGGACCTGAAAAGTTTGCCTAGTCAGTAAAGTGGAGTTTGTTTTGTGGTTTTCGGTGGGGTTTTTTTTAAGAGCTGTCATCAAGATTTATGTCCAGTATATGCATTTATGCACCACAGCTATATTGACATTATAGATCCTAAAGAGAATTTAAGTCCAGCAAACTGCAAAGTCTCTTTTAAAATATATTACACAAAAGATCAACGACCTTTTGCATCTGCAACAACTGGATCCTAGAGACAGAAAACTAATTTATTAGAGGTCTACTTCATCATCATTACATTTTAAAGAGAAAACAAAACCAATGCTTAACATCAAAGTAAAGGAAAAACTAGAGTTACCAACCATTTCTATTTCTGGTGTGTAAGAAGATGCAGGATAACAACCCCAGACTGAAAAGTAAATTAAGCTACCCTCTGACTGAAAAGATGAGGGAATTTGCGTGTGTGTCTGATGATATTAGAGTCTTGTGAGTGCTTCAATTTATTTCTTCTTAATCAACATACCTAAGAGCAATAATTTGTGCACAAACAACTGAAATACCCATCGACGACATCTGTTTCCATTAAACTGATTACAGCTTTCTAATAAACAAATGGCTTTAAATAGTAGTATTAATAATAATAAGGCAAACCACAGTAATCCACAGAAAATACCCTTTTACGTTGCTGCAGGTCAGATACGGATCATTTGCTCTTCAGATCATTTGTGTAACCACACATCACAGAAACATGCCTTATTTAGAACAAAAATCATCTCATTTACAAAGAGATATTTCAAAGCCTGTTCTTGTTAAGAAACTATTCTGGTTATCCTTTCTTCAGCTGCCCAACAGCCACCTAGGTTGATTTGGTTTAAACCACATTTTTTAACTGCAAAAATCTTACCAGGAGGTAATTTCCTTTTAGCCTACTCCTTTCTACTTCTCTAGATGTCTGATTTTAAGGGTCCTTTTCACTCCTGACTCTTGCAAATCACTCCTCATCACCCCCAGCTGCTCACCCCTTTGTAAAGGTGTGGTCTCCTTCTCACCTGCTGACAATAGACAAGGGAGTGGGGAGAGGCTCTGTTCTCAGGATGAGCTCAGAGATCTACATCCCAACTGACATCTCAACAGCTTCAACATGGCTAATTTCTACATCTACGGGCAAATGCACAAATAAAAGTCATTTACAGTGATCAAAAAGGGCCCACGGTGTTGCTCAAGAACACATCTCCTTCTGCAGCAACAACCACAGCAGCAGAGGAGGCACAGATAATATATTCTTACAAAGGTTGCCTTTTTTAATACAAATATTGACAGATGTTCCTTATGGAGAGGACATAATTCAAATTGTACAGTAGAGATGTGCTCTGCTGAGTGAGCTTTGAGACCTCCATCAATACCCACTAACCTCTATTATACTCATGTTATAAGGCCTATAAGCTTTTAATTTATGACGGGGAAATGACAAATTGATTTTCCAGTTACTAATCCCAGGGACAGAGCCAGCTCCTAAAGCCTTCCCCATTCCCTCGAAGTAGAAAAGGGCACAGGGCACTCAGGCTAAGGGTTTCAATTGCCTCCAAGGGCCATTCTGAATTTCTCTCCACCAACACAGAGATGCACATATGGGGTGATGCAAAGAAACCTGCAGTGATAAATATTTCTCCCCCAAAATGGAAATAAAAAGGAGACTGCTCTCTGTCTGGCAGCTCACCAGCCTGCTCCATAGCCAGAACACACCATACAGGCCCTTGGGAGCAAGTGTTGCTCTGCTGTCACAAAAAAAAAAAGGGATAAAACTCTTTGCAAATGGATCCTTGGTGACACCTTTCCACTGAGCAACTGGAGGTACAGCAGCCATTTAAAATGAACAAACCCATCAGAGATGGAAGGACACAGAAAGAACACAAGGTAAAGGGGGAAAAAGTGTCAGCTATCATGCAAATATAGATTGATATTTGCATTTGATATAAAGAGCAGAAACACCTACAGGGTTTAACTATCTTTCTCCTGCTAAGAAAGCAAGGCTGAAGAGATGTTTCCACCTACTTCCTTCCATTGCTCAACACTAAGAAAGGGCCACCTGGCATATTTTAGGGGATATTTGTCACATATCCCCACTGGGCACCCCAGGCTTTACTATTCCTACCAAATGACTGCACTGACAGTAACTGGTCTTGGAGCAGCTGCTCCCAGGGATGGAAAGATGTGAGAGCAGCAACATGGTGTGACAGGGGAGGTGAGGGACTGGAGAGGCATCTGTGGAGCTCCACAGCATTTCTCCACACAGAGTAACTTTGGGGTCCATCCCACCTGACAGCTGAGGTGAGGAGAGCAGCTGGGCAGCACACCAGCCCCTCTCCCTGCCCTCAGACAAGGCCTGTGCTCATCAGGGACTTCATCTCAATTTAAAGCTACTTTAGCACGAGTGAGCTTATGGCTCTGCAGCAGCAGGTCTTCATGTGTGCTTCCCCCAGCCTTCAGTTTATGGACTGGAACACCACTGTTCCCTCATGGTGCTGAGGTTTGGTTGCAATGAGCATCTCCCTCCTGTCCCCGGCACGGTGCCCAGTCTGTCTCATCCACATCACCCCAGCCGCCATTTTGTGACCCCACAGGCTGCCAGGCCCAGAGCCCCAGTGAAACCCCAGTGAGGTGAGGCGGCTGGACCCTCACCTGAGAGATGGGGACACAGCCTTGGCTAACTGGGAGGTGTCCCAGTGGAGCTCAGTAATGGCACAATCCTCAGATCTTGTCTTGTCTGCTTAAAGCCCCGCCATGCCCTGCAAAGCAGTGCCCTGTTCTTCCTCTGCTGCTACCCAGGACCTGTTCCTACCTTCTGGTGTGAGCCTCCAAGGGCTCATCAAAGCTTGGCCACCTTGAAAGAGAGACACTTGGGTTCTGTTTGGGAGGAGCTATTGAAGTTAAATTGCATTCTGAGGATAAAAAAAACCAAGGTTTAGAGGAGCAGTGCCCCATAGGAGGCATCATTTCACCTGCTCCATAGGTGATGGAGTTGACCCCAAGAATGGCATCTGAGCTTCGGTGTCAAGCACAGGGTGAGCTGCCTGCTTCCCAGGGAGCCCAGGGCTCTCCTTTTACACTGATCTTCTGGGGAGTGAAGCCACAGCTGGATGGGCCACTGCTTAGCAAAAAACAGCAATACTGCAACCATTCATTTATTTGTTAGGAGAATCTTTAAACTGACAGCATATACTTTGCATCCCCCCAGCTCCTCCTCAGTGTGCACCAGGGACTGAATCACCAAAATCTTTGACAGCTGCTTTGTTCACTGGGTATCAGGCTATAAAGAAGAGGGCCAGGACTCCTTTATCAATCAATTACATTCAGTCCTTCAAGACAGCTTCAGGGAGAGGTGCAAGGAGGGGGTGTTGGGAAAATAACCAGCAATAGCTCTCATTTTCTTTCCTCCTGCTCTAAGAAGTGACACTTCATCCTCCACACAAGAAATATTTGTCCACCAAGTCTCCTGTGCATGCAGGAAAAAAAAAAAAAAAGTGCATTTCTAATGCTGGTTCTGGCTAAAAGTCAGAAGTACTGACTAACAGTGACTGTTGGAAAATATGCTCCAGTTTGCAGAAAACAGTGGTTGGATGAACTGTCATATTTTGACAATTCATACAAGGGACCTCTTGCATGAAGTTTGAGAGATCTCTAGAGAAAATGAATACTTGAGAGACAGGGAGAAAAGACATTTGTTGTCTTACTGTATGTTATTTCATTATTGAAAAAATGTTAAGCTGTCAGTGGTGTATTATCTGCAGATCAAAGAGGATATAAGGAAAATAATAACTTGAAAGTAAAAAATTCTCCCTAATCAGATATTTTTCTTCTTTCTTGCTTAGCACAGCCTTCAGTTTAGCTAGGCAGATGCTGCTTTTCCTGTGATTTTCCTCTCCCTGGATTTCAGCACCATTGCACATGGCAAAAATACCATTTAATTGTTAAACAAGAATTCTGATACGTGTATTTGGGGTCACAGGATCTGCTATTTTATAGGGGACAATTCTATTAATCTGGTGTGAATAACTGCTGTATATTGAAGTCTTGTCATGTTATATTCATAACACTATTTCCAAAACTATGTTAGAATACTTCTAAGACTGCAAAAAGGATGTGTCTGAATTAAGACAGGACATCACTTCTGCAATACCTGGATTCATTTTTCCTCTGGGCCAAAATATTATTCTCCTCATTCCTCTCCTGACTTAATTTCACCTTCCAAACAGGAACTTGTCAGAATTAGCTCACATCCAAGCACCTTACTATGCCATGCTGAGCCAAGTATCATGATAGATTTATCACTCTGAAGATGTCACTGTTATTCCAATTTGTTGTAGATTTATCAAACTAGTAGTGATGGGAACATAACCATAACACAAATTCATCTGGCTGGTGCCCCCTTTCTCTGCAGCTTCCCTTCTGTTTGATGATCAGACTCTTGAGTTTTGTGTCAGCAGTTTCTACCTGGTATCCAACCCACAAGTTTGAAAAGGCATTTGGATTGCATGCACATCAGGGCCTGAATTAAGCAATTTGCACACGAGCTACTAGAGAAAAAAATTAATAATCTGATACCTGGCTGATCAACTGCTGTGCTACTGAGCATCAATGCACAGTGATAATGACTCCAAATTAGTCCACGGAACAATTAGTCCAATGCTTGTTTATTTATTGTTTTGCTGTTTGGTTTGGGTTTTTTTTAGCAAACCTAATTCAGGAAATCATGAACTCAACACAGACAACATCCCATTAGAAAGTGTTTAATAAAATAAAAAACCCCAACAATCCTGTCAAATTACTTTTCTGAAGGCAAAGAGCTGAGTGAAATTATAAGTTGTTAATATACTATCCTTTGGATTAGGCTTTTAGTAGCTATTAAATCAAAGCAGAGAATAATGCTGCACTCCTGAAGGTGTGGGCTCCTCCTCTGCTCAACTCACCTTTTGTTGACATTTTTTAGCACACTAGTCATTTAGGAGCTGAATCTGTCACTTCCCTCTATTAGTCCCAGTTAACTTTGGAATCCAAAACACCACTGCTGCCTACAGTTCAGGGGGTGTGAAAACTCTGCAAGCTTGATTGCATGTGAAAGGCCTCACCTGTGTGTTCCTGAATCCAGTTCCAGAATCCAGCTCCTGAATGCATTTCCCAGCCTGGGACTCTCCCAGTGCCTGCCCCACAGCACCAGTGGTGATGGTGGTGTAAATGCCATTGAGGGGGTTGGGTTCAATACTGATTTTGAATATATTTGTGTATATTCCATTTTATTATTTTCATTACAGCTGGTTTAGTTTTCTAACCCATAATCCTCTCTCCCTTATTCCCTTTCTCCTCCTTTCTGCATTAACCACCAGAAAGTTTCCAGATCTTAAGGGGCACCCAACACCTGAAACCCCTGGTACAGAAGCTGAAGGGATTTTCTGCAGTGAACAATTGATTTCTTATACTCTATCTATACAGAAAAGAAACCAACCAGGCCAAGAAATGGAATATGTGTCTGAGTGCAGTTAATCATTCAAGCCTCAGGACAGAGCTCCATCAGTGCTGCAAATGGGAGATGAATACACCACTCTAAGTCCACATATGCAGAATGCATTAAAAGTTTGTTCTAGCCACGAGAAATAGTCTGACTGTACCTCAGAGAACAAAAGAAAGCATAAAAATATGGAGATTTCAAGATGACTCCTGCTTCGTGGGGGTTTTTTGTTTTTCTGAAAATCAGGTGGATTTTGCATCTCTGAGATAGTGGATGATTAATCAGTGCTTGGATAGAGTCAAATCTAGAAAGCTCTAGACAAAATAGAAAAAAAAAAGTCTTGTGAATGCATCACTTCCAAGTATCCTGTTGTGCCAGTGATTATATTTTGGGATTGCTGTGCAGAGTTTCAAAGATATCATCAAGCACTGTTCCTGCCAGAAACTACTACAGGCAGACTGACAGAATTTTTAATTCCAAGTGAAGAGGCAGAGAACTTAGTTTGGCAGAGGAAGAGGGACCCTACATTTCAATTTACCCAGCCTTTCAATCAAAGAGATTTCTCCAGTAATGGAACAAGGGGAAAAAGTAATTAAGACAACTAATATTGCCCCACTCCAGCAATGTCAGACAGTTAATTAAATGGGTCCCATCAGATGATTAGGCAAACAAAGTTTTGATAGAAGTTTTATCAAGCACTCTGTAATCACAGTGAAGCTGGGAGCCACAAAGAAAGTTTCTGACAGAAGAGGAAAACACTCCAGGAGGAAAGGACTGCTGGGGTTTGTTTCTATGAGTGTTTTACTGGGTGATTTTTATTAACCACCTCATCAGAAGGCAGGAGTGGTCCTGGGACAAGGTTATTGCCTAGAGCTTCAATGGTCTTGTCTTCTTCCTCACTCTGCTGAGTCCCTGTGTGACCCTCACAGAGCTGCTTAGATCCAGAGCCAACAACCAGCTGCTGAAAGGCACTGTCCACCCTGCCATCCTCATGGCAGCTCTGGATAGAATGGAGATCCTTGGGAAGCTTAAAATAAACAGGGCTATTGCTACCCTTTTAATTTAAAGGAGGTTCTGCCAACTTTTTGAAATGTTAAACTGCAAATCTAGGGGAAAAAAAAAATTAAATATATATATAAAAATAAATAATTACTCTTGCCACTCTTCAAGATTCTCCAGTAGTTTTGAGGCACATGTCCTGAATTACACCTACTGAGGAAGAAAACAGTTGAGATGTGTCCTGATTGAAGACTGTATTATGTGTAACACCTCATCAAATTCCTGCCTTTCCCTGCAAAACAGATGGTTGGAATATGGTAGAATTTGGTCTTGTGCAACCAGCTCAAATCATAATAAATCATTTCTGCTTAGATGCAGTACATTTATCTCCATGTGATGCTGTCAGATGGAATCAGTGGGTTTAGGTTTGAAGAACAAAGCTTTCCCTTAGAATACTATTACTGAGCAACGAAAAGAGTTTAGGAAGAAGTAATAAAGGATAAATTAAAAATCATTCTTGCAACTTCTGAGAAAGCCAAGTGCAGGGGAAAAAAAAGATTGTACTGCTGTCCCTTCCAAAATGAAATTGGTGCGTCCTCATCAGTCAAGCAGATACAACAGCTAGGAGCAGATATTGTATGCCAGTGCAAAGAATATATATTGCACACATAAAAGGCTGCAACATAAATTTGAAGAAATATGGGACTCCTTCATATAGGTAGGTCAAACTTTTCCCTCAAGCAGATAATTACAGGCTTGGGGTGAGTAAATCTTATTAGCCTCTCAGCACCTTATCTCCCCTCATAGAGACTGGTAGTAGATATATAGTAGATATATTCTACTCCAGTCACTTTCTGGATTGCATGTTAGATATTGCCTTATGCAGCCCAGTCCTAACTACAGCCATTGTATTTCACAGTAGAATGGCTGTGGAGAGGCAGTAAATAGGTCATACCAGAGAACAGATGGAAACAGATTCCCAGATTCTGGAAGGGATGGGAGTTACGAAAGATGGCAAGAAAGTAAGTTTGGTACTCAGCTTCCCTCTTTAAGGAGTCTCTGGATTCCAGCATGAATGGTTAGGGCTGGAAGGGACCTCCAAAGGGCATCTAGTGCAGCCCCCCTGCAGGGAGCAGGGACACCCTCAACT
>JANHGL010017162.1:0-18752 GCA_024611195.1 Ceyx melanurus
CCCGGGGAGGAGGGGGGGTGGGGGGAGACACGGGAGGGTTGAAAGGGAAGAAGCCGGCCGTAGCGCCTCTGGCTTCTTTGGCATAAGGTTACGTAGCACCGAGGGTGTGCGGGGAGCTGGCGCGGCGATGCCCGGTGCCAGCCCCCGGTCTGGTGTCCGGGCGAACTGGGAACAGTGGTACGAGACCGATCAGTGCAGTGGTGAGCAACCCAGGGTGAGGAGCCGACCGCGGTCCGAGTGCAGGGAGCGACGGTGCAGCCCCCGGCACTCAGCACCGGCCCTGTTTGCGTGCAGCGCGGAGTGAAACCCGCAGGCGCTACTGGCACACGGGGAGTGGGCAGCGCTGCCCCCGGGGAAGGGGCCCGGCAGCAGCCGCACGGCCGCGCTCCTCCGCAGGCAGGCTGGGAGTCCTTCGCAGGGCTGGCTGAGGGAGGTGTCCCAGTGAAACCCTCCTCCCAGTCCAAGGTCTGTGAGCTCTGTAAACACAGGAGATGCCGTCACATCAGTTCTACAGCATGGGCTCCAGGGTGATTAGGAGAGTGTGATCCTGTTCCAGGTTGGGTTGGTGGCTTTTGGGATGCTATTGCTGAAAGAGCATGGCCACATTAAGGGTTCAGTGGCTGTTCTTGCCTGCAAAGAACACGGCAGATGCTTTTACATTGATAGCAACTGAAGCTGAGGCTGCTGGAACTGGAGAGGAGCAGACTTTGTCACTTGTGACAGAGGCCTGTCATGTCAGGTACTGAGCCTGGAAGGAAGCCAGGAATGGCAGAGAGAACCTTCTGTGTGGCTGCTGGAGGTAAAGGTGATGAAAGAGGAGAATAGAGAACACAGGCACCCCCCTCATCTGAAGGAGTTGGAGGGAGGTGTACAGCTGAAGAAGTCCTTGCTGATCTGGCGAGGGTAGCCTTCCAGCACTTTCACCTGGACTGGATCAAACTTCCAGTAATCTCGGCCTCTCAGGAAATAGGCAAAACCTGTGGGTGAGAGAGGAAGGGTTATGAGAGACTGGGCTGACACCACACAGAGCTCTTTCCTAGCATTTCGTCTTATTGATGCTACAGCATGTGTGGTACCAAAAGAGATGCTGGAAGAGACAGGAGATACTGCTAGATTCATTCACTTGGAACCAGGCTTGCAGCTTGTCAGGGCAGAGAATGTCTAGAATCTGAACAAGGCTTATGACAGGGAGCTTGTGAAAACCTGCTGCAGACCATCTGCTCCTCCAGGGAGACTGCCCTGGGATTTAGGCTCTGGAAGCAGTTGGGAGCTGTTCCATTCCATCCTTTGGGAGGGAAGAGGCAGTTACTGCAGCTGTCATCCCAAGCACCCTGGCTGTCCCCAGTGTTCCTGTGGCACTGCCATAATGTCTTTGGCATGGGGTACACCCAGGAGGATCAACCAGTACCAAAATCGGCCTGATCATTCAGGACAGCTGCCTAGGCTGAGGTGTGGGCAGCATTTCTGCTGTCTTCTTATTACTTTCTTTGCCAGGAGCAGTAACAGCTGGGTAGGACTCTGCAACCATTTCAGAAGTTTGAATTCTCTCCATTAGACACTTAACTGTTGATTGTTGTAAGTAATAATGATAAAACTTCTGTTACAGGAGAAGCCTCAGTCCCCTACCCCCCTGGAGGGGGCTGCCCCTTTTTCTCCACTCTCTGTGGTGTGTGCGATGGCTGGGAAGCGCCCGCTACTACCAAACATCTAAATCTGTCCAGTCCCTCCAGCTGGACAGTGGTGTTAGAGTGCCCACCCCAGAGCAGGCCACGTCCCAGCACCACTGACCAAACTCATCCTGGAAAGCTGCATCGATCTCCTGAGGCACACCGCGCCAGTCGGCCATGGTCCGGGGGTAGATGTTGTCCACCTGGCGGGTGTGAGGGTTGAAGCGCCAGTAGGTGCCTCCACTGAAGATGTAGATCTTGTTCTTCTCAGCCCCCCACACCAGAGCTGCCTGCACTGGAGATGCAGGGAGACCCAGCTCCACAGTCGGGGTGGGACCAGACACCCGCCTCTCGCCATCGTAAATCCAGTACCGAGAGTCTGTTGAGGAGGCAGAAAAGGGAGACAAGGGGTCAGAAGCTCTTTGATAATTTGGCAGTGAAATGTGCAACTGGAGCTGATACCGTGGCAGAGCTCCCAGGGAAAGCTGTGCCTGAGAGGCAAAAAACCCCACAAGTGTCATGGACGCTGTCCCTGATGGGTGCTCAGAGCTCCATCAGTACAAGGAGTTCACTTCTCACATTGGTCCAACCCAGTGAGTGTCAGTGGTGGGACGAGAAGGACCATTTTAGCAACTGTCTTTTTCCTGTTTGTGGAAGTTATAATAAGAGACTTTGCTGGAGGGATCAGCCTTTACCCTGCAAACTCGGCACTTGCCTCTGTGGGCATGCACAAACATAGAGGGGGCATGTGGCTGAAGTGAGCTACAGAAGCCAGGAAGAAGTTGCCAAGCTGAAATAGAGACTGCTAGCATATTTCCAGATTAGATTAAATTGGGAATCTCTGTAATTAGCCTACAGCGTGTAATACTTTCCCCTTATCTCATTTTAACTCATGGTAGGAATCTGCCAATTTTAACACTGTAAGTCCTTGTGTGCAGGTCAGGTGCTAAGTAATCTGTTTACTCAGGAACACTGTTGGCAGAGCCACGTGCTGTGCTTCTCAGCTTGGTGTCACGGGGTGCAGACAGGGTGTGCACACCCAGGGCAGCTTTTCCATCCCTGCTATTAAATTTATACTTTGAAAGAAAACAAGGAAGATTACACTTGGATGAAAACAGTGGAGCTGAAATGGGGTTTGTTGCTGGCCATGAACTCCAGAGATGGCCAGGAGGAGGTTTAGCCCTGCCACGGGTGATAGTTTTTTAATCCCTGTGGTGGCTGGAGGTTGCCTGCTTCAGACAGGCTTCCATAAGCTCATTCAGTCTGGGAGCACTAGAAAAGCTCCACATCCAGGTCTCTGAGGAGCAGAGAAGATGCTGTCCATGCCCTGAGCAGGGCCTCAGGGGATTCATAACCACTGAACCTGCCTCAGGCTCTCTTCTGCCACAATGCTTCCCCAGGACAGCTGGGGAGACAGAGCAAGTGTTCCCTTCCTCCTCCTCTGCCAGCAGCATTGCCAGGGCAGAGGCTCGAAAAAAGTCTTTATGCTTCAAAGATGGAGAATGGCACATTGTGGCCATGCTTAAAAGAGATCCCTTCTTCTCTCTTCCTCCCTCAATATCTGCTAAGAAGTTTCAACTAAACAGAGAAGGAAACAAATAACAAGGATCACTAGATTGCTGAGGATGCCCAGAAGGTTCATCCTCGCAGGAACTTGTTGGGTCCTGACTACCCCTAAGTAAAGGAGATGCATTTCTGAGCCATCTGATCCCAGTCCAGTTCTTACCTTGGAAAAACCAGATATTGCCCAGAGGGTCTTCAAAGGTGGCATCGACAGAGCTGGGGATCCCCTGCCAGTGGCGGGAGGCCAGAGCTGGGTAGCCGTCCTGCAGCTTTCCAGCTCGGAGCCGCCACACGTAGCGGGACTTGAAGAAGAACAGCTCCCCTCGGATGGTGGAGGCGGCGTCGAATGCGGTGTCACAGGCATCAGGCTGCAGGGGCTGCCAAAGCACAGCTGGTCAGAGGCTCGGGCTCGTGGGATACCCCTTCACCCCAGCTGGCTTCAATGGATGGAGATCCTGTGTCCAAGCAACTCTCCTGCCTTCAGCCAGTTTTGACTGGGCATGTGCTGCCCAAAGACTCCCTCTCTGCACATCCCAGCCTGGCTGGCAGTGCCAGCTGTGGGGTCCAGACCTGGGCTCAGCAGCACGAGTGGAAGACATGGACACCAACCCACATGTAAGCCTGCTGCTGGCCTCCAGGTGAGGACTGTCCCAGCTGTGGGGTTAGAAGAAGAGATGGACAAGCAGTTCACTCACCTCCATGTTGGTGATCTCATTTGTTTCAAGGTCTGCCTGGGGTAGTTCTGCTGGCTGAGCTGGGGTTGGGTTGGGATCCAGGTTGGGTTTCCCATAGAGGTACTGGATGCCTTGTTTGTCATCCTCACTCAGGCTTAGTGGGTAGCGGAAGATGTAGAAAGGAGACATCAGTGACTTGGAGACAGCTGTGTGCTGCAGGCCCAGCACATGACCAAACTCATGAGCAGCCACCTGTAGGAGGTCAGTGCCTGCAAAGGAAAGAGAGGGGAGATGCTTTTGCCAGCTTGTATGTGAGCAACAAGCTGTGCCTGCAGAGTGGACACCTCTCAGGCTCACTTCTGCCAGCCTCTGACAGTGCACTGAGCTATGGTGGAGGAGCCTAACGTGAGGAAAGAAAACTCCGTCTCCACTGCAGTGATTACAGGTTGTTGTTACCAGACTTTTCTTGTGTAGCTCTACGTGGTGTTCACATGTTTTTTAAGGAGTCAAAGGGTGCAGTTAAGGGATTTGCTGGTTTGGGAGCACCATGAGTTCTGTACTCAGCTATTAGCCTGGGCACGTTGCTACTCTAATTGTGTTGCCAAGGGGCTCCTGCACCTCAGCAGCTACCAGGAAGAAAAGGGTTTTCCATATGCTTTTGGAAAGGAGAAATGTGCACAGAGAGGGAAGTCTGGCCCATGGATGTAGGTGGTGGGTGGTAAGGTTGGCTTTTGTCCACCCAGCCTTGCAGCAGTTGTTGGCTACAGCTGTAGCATATCAGGTCTCATTTAGATCCCATCCACTGGGGAGGACACCAGTGTCAGCAAGGGAACCTGCCGGGATTAAAACTTGCTGATGGCTGTTGTCACAAAGACAGCAGAGGGAGCTCATTTATTGCTTCTTTGTGGACTCTGTCAAGAAGATGACACCTAGAAATAAATCCATTAGCATTTACCCAGTGTGAACGCCTGGGCCTTCTTCACCAGGCTTGGGTAGATTTACAGGAGATCATGTTTTAGGAATACATTACCTTGGAGAATCTAGAAATGGAGAGAGGGAAAAGGTAGATTTCATTTGCAAAAAAAAAAAGTGTTATTTGGCAGGTGTTGTTTAGCTTCCACTGGATCCTTTTGAAGTTGATAAATTTCAGGGAAAGCTGGAAGAGAGGCACATCCAGCAGCAAAGCTTGTGAGCGGGGCTGTTTGTTGACAAGTCCCAGCGTATTCATTCCCTCACCCTCTGCCAGAAATCCTCTGAGCAAGGAGCAAGGCAGGGGTGGGAGTTAGCCAGGCATGCTGCTCCAGGCAGGATTTCCCTTCTGGCTCCAGGAGAGCAGGTCACTTCTCAGCACTGGGATGGGATGAGACAGGGGGATGTAGCTGGGAGGAATGCCTGGGAAGGGCAGAGGGGAAGGTGAACCCCCATCTTCCTCCACTGGCTGACTTTACATTGCAGCGATGGATTTGCACGGCATTGACCCAATTAAAGCAACACATCTAGGTCATCTGAGAAAGTGGGATTTCTGTGTCAGTGATTTATTACAAACTCTCAGACACTTCTGTTTAGCTTGGCAGGCTCCTCTCTTGATGCTTTCCAGTGTTGGCAGATTGGTTCTGCTCTCGTCAGATTCTCAGGGGGAGGTGAAGCGCGGCACGCCTGAAAGAGCTGTGCTGGGGAGCATCACTGTGTACCCCACAGACGGTCCTCCACGTGGAGTCCCACTCCCTGCATGGTGCTGGGGTGACTCCAGAGCACACCTTAGCCCACCTCATACTTCTGCTCTCACATCTGCAAAGTGAGGCTAAGGATTTCCCGGTCTCACTAAGAGCTGAGTCAAGTATTTATCCGTGTTTATATCGTAAAGCTCTTTTCAGCATATTAAATGGCAATTAGCTGCAAAGAGCTTTTACAACATTCATTTATGAAAGATGTAGGGAGAGGGGAAAAGGCCATGGAATAGGGATGGATTCTAATGGGAACTGGCACCCATTTTCAGTTCCTGTCTTGCCTCTGAAACTGTCTTTGTGGGAGAATGTAGGAAATTCTTCAATGACACAGGCAGCCTGAGCAGGGGGTGAAACCCTGCAGAGACCACCCTTCCCTCAGGAGCAGAAACACTTCTGCAGAAAAGTCTGGTGCTCTGTGGTTCTCATTATGGGTCAGAATGAGCAGGGTCAGAGACACAGCAGTCCTGTGTCCCACACAGAGTCAGACTGGAGTACAACTGACAATTATGTGGACTTTGGGGAAGTCCATCTCAGCCCTGAACATCAGTGTGGGCAAAATGTTTGGGAAACACCAGAGGCAGGAGTTTAACTTGGGCTCTGTGGTTGTTTTCTTTGTCCCTGTAGATAAACTGGGAAGGAGGAGGAAGGGCTGACCTGGGTTAATTTTGGTGGGTCTTGCAACTGATGCTTTGGGCACTGATCCAGATGGTCCCAGGCAGTACTGCAGTATCTCATGAGATACTGTGACACCAGACCGAGTGCCCCAGCAGAGAGCTACCAGCTTGGGTCTATTATTAGCAAAAAGAGAAAAAAAAAAAAAAAAAAAAAAAAAAGACTTGTCTCGATGTGATGTTGTTTCTGGTCAGAGCATTCCCAGGCCATGGGGGCAGAGCTGGAGCCTGGGTGGTTTCCCTTTATGGACTTGAGGGCAGATGGTGAACAGTGTGAGTGTGGGGACTGGGGCTGAGGCTGTCCTTTGGATGACAGCTGTGTCATCGGGTGCTTGAACCTCAGTTCTCCTTCATCTTTCCCCTGCTTTATTCCTAATGGCTCCTGCCAGTGCTGGGTGTAGTTCCCAAGTGGCAGGGCATGTGACTGGGCAGAGGAGCTATCTCTCTTGCTTGCCCTGCACAGAGGGAGCCCACTGGGAAGCTGTGGTCCTGGTGCTGAACACAGTCTTTGCTGTGACCAACAGATGACATGAAAAGACTGGAATGCTAACAGTAGGCTTGTAAGTGGTGGGAGGTGCCAGTGCACATCACAGAAATGAGGTTGCCTCTCAGCTTTACAGGGTCCCTGTAAAAGAATAATTTCCAAGCACAGTAGTAAGCATCCTGGAGCATTCACATCTCCCCTTGCAACAGCACCAGTACCATACCCAGGTTGTTCCCAATCGTCCAGGTCTCATCATAGTCAAAATGAACGTCTCCCTCCCGGTGTGTCTTGGGGAAGAATGCGTGTGCCAGGATCCCTCCAGGCCCATCAAAAGGCAGGTTGTCTCCATGCCAGTACCTGGAGGAGAGACACATTGCACCTCAGAGAAACGGCCGTGTAGCTCCAGTGAACAGTGTCAAAAGGCCAAAGGCAAGATGCTGCTGCGAGCAGACGGCAGCTCTCGCTCTCATCCTGAATTCATCCCGCCAGGCCAGCTGCTCAGAGATCTGCCCATTGCCATGAACCTGGTTCTGCACTGGGACACTGAGGAAGCAGAGCTCAGTCACACAAGCCCTGGGGAGTTTGTTGTTTTTTTTTCTCAGGGATGTTTCTCTCCCTGTTCAGCTTCCAGACCAAAGCTGACCATGGAGTCTCAAGAATTAAGGAGCTGACTGCTCAAGCCAAGAGTAAATCAACATAGCTGAGTGGTGGGGGGATGTGGAGGGGAGCTGGCAGCAAACCCAGCCAAACCCTCAGGTCCTCACTCAAGCTGAGCCTACTATTGGCTAATGAAGGAAACCCATGAGAGATGTGGCCACTTCAGAGAGCAGAGGGAGGCACAGGCAAATACACAGCATGCAAATCGCATCACTGCTTGGATGATCTCCACTGCCTTTATTAGTTTGGAACAAACACACAGCAGAGGGAAGTCTTTGCCCCCGTGCGTATTTTGCCAGAAGTGAATTTCAGGCCAAGAGCCAAGATTCATTTAACCAAGAAACTATATTTGTCTTTGGGCAGACAGTTACGTCGTCAGTCAAGGGACAGGATGGAGAACCTGAAGATGGAGAGTCAAAACAAACGCTTAGGAAAACAGCCCGTGGGCAGAAAAATGTAAATATACCAGGGAAATTAATGGAGGATCAGTAAGGTACTGTGCACAGCCAGCACGGAACAGCTGCACTTACACCAAGCAGCCCACAACTGACAAAAACAAAACAAAACAAAAAAATCCCAGTGTTTGCAAGCAGAAATATGAGCCTCCATTTAAGTGCCTAAGTTGTGTGCTGGCAGCTCGCTGCACTGGTTAGAGGCTGGGAGTCTTGTGTGCATTGTTGCTTCTCTGGCTGGAAGAAGGCTGCTGCTGCCCACCATTCTCACCTTGTGAAATCGATGACGATGTCGGCCCGTCCCTCCTGCACCTCGGTGAAAGTCAGCGGAGTCACGTCGCTCCAGACTTTCAAAGCTTCCTCAATGGTCCTTCTCACTTTAACTTTTACAAGTTGCCAAGGGAACCTGATGATTCTGAAAGGCAACAGACACAGGATGAGAGCATCAGCTGCTGTCCCAGGGATAGTGCTGTCACGAAGACAGTAGTCATAGGAGCAGTGTCACTAGGGCTTCCACTTGCACTCAGCACCAAAACACCTCTACAAGCACTGCTCCTGCACCCTCTGCCAAGCAATATGGGCAGTAGATAAATCCCACTGGTGATGAAACCCTGGTGGGCCCAGAGGTGAGCTCGCCAGAGATCTTTGCAGATCTGTGTTTTTCTGAAGAACTGTGTCATTTCTCAGGTCTGTCTCCCATTAATCCACCCCACAGAGGTCTCTGAGACCAGTGTGATGTGTTTTCTTCTCCTCAATCTCTGTGTGTTTTTTTCCTCTGGAAACTTGGGCTCACACAGAGCAGCTTCTGCCTCTTCTGCAGAGAAGTAAAGTTGGCCATGGAGGGAACTTTCTTACCCTCCTGTTAACACTGCTGGTGTGTATTCATCTCTGTTGTGTTTCTTTCTTTAACACTGTTGACCAAAAAAAAGCCAAGAAGAAGCCTTTCTATTACCTACAGCCCCCTAATGCTATGAGACCTGTCTCCTGCATGTAATTAATCAAAAGTGATTTACATGCTGTCAAGGTCCATACGAGTGTGCTCACTTCTCCACTCACACGCCTGTGGGCAACTGGGGAGGCAGCATGACCCTCCCACAAGCCTGTTGAGCAGATCTGCAATTGAGAATGTGTGGGGTGATTTGGGGAAAACTTTACACTGAAGTCGTGTTTATGGGAACATCAATAACAGCTGAATAAAAAGGTCTTTCTAAAATAAACTGTGAGGTGAGCTCCCAGCCGGGTGGCTATGGGGGCAAAGACACAGCAAGAGAGGGCTGGTGGCAGAGGCACAGCACATGCCAGGGGTTTGATGTAGGGAAGTGAACGTATGGGCACAGGGGTGCTGAAGCAGGACTGGCCGAGGAGCGAGGCAATGGCTGTGCAAGGAGCGTTCAGGCAGGGGTGGGTGGGTGGCTGCATTCAGGGATGTGTGCATGAGGGGATCTGGAGATAATGGGTATGACCCTCCTGGTGGTCCAGGTTCATGTGGCTCCTCTGCCCCCTGGCCACCCTCCAGGTTCTACGGTCATATCACAGTGTGCTATGCGGCAGGAAACATCAGGGGTGAGGTGTGGGGAGAGAGAAACAAACCAGCCTGACTCCCATTTTGGGCCTCTCTTACTTGTAGGTGAGGTCGGTCTTGTCCCAGCGTCCACCAGAGAGGACGAACCGCTTCTGCCGGTTTCGCCCGTTCTGTCCATCTGGCAGCACCGGCAGGTCGGGCACACCGCACCGGGGAGGGTTCCCACGCGCCGCCTGCTCATCCGCACCCACAGCGAAGCCCTTGGCAGGCCCACCAGTCCCCACAGCGTTCACCAAGGAAGACAGCCAAGGGCTCTGCTCTTTCCAGGTGTGGTGCTTTCGAGACATGTCCTGAAAAGGAAAAGCAAAGCCATGACTCCAGCTCCTGGGAAGAGATGTCTGACACAGCGGTCCTGCGGCGGTGAGTACCCCCTCTGCTTCGGGCTGTTGCCCAGCTGCTAGGGCACAAACTGCTCCCCACCAAAATCTCCCATTCCCTGGGCTCTGCTGCTCCAAGGCCAGGTCACACCTGGGAGGCATGTGTTGTGCCATGGCACCCCTGAAGTACTGGGCTATTTTTGGTCCACTTATCCTTGGCAACTGGCCGGCAGGAAATGCTTTTGCAAGCTGTGGATGAGAACCAGACCCATCAAGAATTAAACAAATCGCTAGAGAGTAAATTCTCCCCCTTTGCCCCACATCCTTTATTCCCTCCTGACCCTAGGTAGAGGTGACATTAATGGGGGGGAGGGAGCCTTTAGTCCCCTGCACACAGCTGTGCTCCCTGTTGTTGCTTCTGTGGTGTCCCCTTGCTGTGTTGGTATGGTGAGCCAGCTCGCAGCGAGGGAACCGCAAGCTGGAGAGCAGGACATGGGAATCTGAGGGATGACTTAGCCCAGCCCATGAGGCAGAGAACAGCAAGAACTATCCCTGCAGCCCTGGTCACTGCCTAGGGTCACTGAGGGAGGGACAGGACTGTACCCCCTTGCCTCCCTGTGCCTGCAACTCTGCTTGGGGGTAAGATCACCTGGGCTCTCCCACACTTGGTCGGAAAACATGGTTCCTCTTGGCAATATTAATTAATGCTAATTAGCTGACTTTCACTGGTTTCCACCTGATGGCAGGACTGTGGGACCACCACAAACCGTGACTCAAGTGTAATCCCCTACCTGCTGTGCAGCGGGTGGGGTGAGAGATGCTCGGTCCCTGTGTCACCATGCTGCACAAGCCAGAGGTCCAAACACAAACTGTTTTGCCTGATTCTGCACAGGCAAATTTAAAGGTGCTTGAGCAGCAGGAGGAGCTGAGATGCAGCAATGAGGCATCTTGACTCAGAAAGGCAGGCTCTGTCCCACAGGGCTTCTAAGTGAAGACCTGGGGTTCCCTTCCCTCCCCTGCAAAGAGCTGCCTTGTTCCAGGCCAGCTCTGCTGGCTGCCCCGCCAGGGAGGTGAAGCTCAGGATGGCATGTTGCCAGAGCTGCCATGATGCCGTGTAATCCGCGTGCTGCTGCCACTCCGTTCCCCACAATGAGCCCATTCATGCGGGCTGGAATGAAGTGTGAAGCCCTTGGCATTAATTCCGCTACCGAGCTCCCAACTCCGCAGTGGCCCTGTGCCTCTGAGCGATGCACGGATGGACAGAGGAGCCGGGGGGGGTGTCACACAAGGTGCAGTTTAGGTGTCTGTCTTCTCGTTTGTCTGCCACCACTCCAGCCTGCTGGCTGGTCCTCCCCCAGCCAGCCAAACACCCTCGGTGGCTTGGCACCTGCCCGCCTCTGCCCTAGAAACCATCAACCCAATCCCGCTGTCCCAGTGCACTTCCACACACCATGGGAACTGCACCATCAACACCTGCAAAGAAAGAAAACCATTTTACATCCTGATGAGCAAAGCCTGCCCAAGCCACCAGCCATGGTACTGAGAATCCATCCAGTGCTTTAGGGAAGGAGGGAGTATGGGCTGGCCTGTGCCAGGGAGTCTGCACTGAGCTGCTCCTGCTGAATGCTGGAGCCCTGCCAGATCAGGGTACCTGTCTCTCTAAGAGAAGCTCTCTAAGAGCTGCCTGGCACCCTGCCTGGGCTGGCAGCTAGTGCCTGTGAAGGACAGCTGGCAGGAGGAGCTGATAAGGTTCACGTCCTGGTCAACTTCTTGCTCGAGCCCTGACAAGAGCTTCTGCCAAGCACATACTGGCAGCTATGCCACCAAAATCCAGCCTGGAGGGCTGCTCAGCTTCTTACTACTGGGTGTTCTTCAAGGGGACTCACTGCCACCAGAGGCAGACCTTGCTGCTAGAGGACATGGGGTGATTAATGTGTTTGGTTTCCCAAGACCAGGAAGTGCAGGACAGACACTCCAAGGCACATGGGGAGAGTGGAGATGGACACTAGGGAATGCCCTTGCTGTGGAACTGGGAGCACCAGGAAACCCTTGAGAGTTGTGGAGATAGATGAGTGGGCTGAGGATGACCCAGATGGGCTTTGTCCTGTATTTTTTTTGTCTTGTCTATGGTAAGCACATATCCCCAGTCTCCTGGAAAGACCAGCTATTGCCATACCAGTTGGAGGCACTGGCACAAACTGGGTATTATCACTATCCTTGGAGCAGGATCAAAGAGGGGAGGAACCGTTTTATTCTTGCCCTGAGGGATCCCATGTCCAGAGACAGACCAGAGGTAGGTTTTCTCTCTCCTTTTTGGTTAGCTCAAGGCCACTGGCAGCTTCCAGCCATCCAAACCCCACCTTGCCTTAGGCAGGACCCTCCCTGTTCCCACCTGCCTGCCCTCTGCCAAGATCTGGCCCCGAGAGGAGACATAGCATGGCCCTGCTGACAGCTCTAGGTGGAGGCAGGAGGCAAGACCTGCCCAGCTGCCCCAAGTGCTCACTGTGTCCCTGCACAAACAGTGAGTCCCTCCCTGTCGTCACTGCACTGACATTAGCACTGTGGCAGGAAAGGGCTGGAAAATGCCACAGCAGGCGCAGCCGGCAAGGGGAAATGTGATGGGCAGGAACCACTCAGGAACAATGCTCAGGAGACACGTCAGGCTGGAGATTTTGGTCTCCTTGGCTGGAAATTTTGGTCTCCTTGGCTGGACACACCTCGTTGCATGCAATTCCCAAGGCTTAGATAATACATCCTCTCCCTTAAGGTTGCATCCTTCCCACATAATGCTGAAGCCACTTTCTCTTTGGGAAATGCTGCTTTGTCCTCCTGAGCTGTGGTATAAAACCCAGCTATATGCTCAGGGGTGTACTTAGGGCTGTGCTGCTGTTGAAGCTAATACAGACCTGTGGAGGGAGGATAAGGAGAGCATTCTCTGCTGGGTATCTATCAGGGCATCCACACTCCTCCCATCCCACTACCTGTGGAGAGAGGATTATGGAAGACAAAAGCAAAGGAAAATTCCTGCAACCCAGGGCAGGTGTTCAGAGCAGCTGAGCACAGAGCCGGATCTCAGCCTCTGGCTAAGTGTGTACAGCCACCTGTGCTGCCCTTCCCATTGCAACCCACAGTCAGGAGTGGCTGCTGCACCTGGGTACAGACACCTTTTAGCCCAGGGAAGAGGCCAGGGCTTTGCAATAGAGACTGAGCAGCAAAATGTCTGTACGACACAAGTGCAGAGGCACTGCCAGGCTTGAAACCAAGGGCTGAGGACACTGAGGGCTGCAGAGGAGCAAAACGACACAAGAAGAGCTGTGCTGCAGGCTGGACACAGCTCCTCACAAAGAAAGTGCCTCTTCCTGCAGCCCTGTGACCAAAAGGCTGTGAGGGAATAGGAGGGAAACAAGAGATCCCACGGGAGGGCAGAGACCACAGTGGAGGGACAGACTGCCAACTCAGTTCATTGCAGCTTTATCAGTCTTCAAGAGCTGCGATACAACAGCCAACACTTCTGGGTCTGCTGGGACCAGATGAACACCAGCCAAGCTTCCCAGGAAGTGTCCCAGCCACCCCAAGGAGCCAAGAGCATCTTTAACCTCATTGTGTTGGGCAGCACTCACCCTCCAGAGCCTCCCCAGAGGAGAAGCAGCCGAAGCAGCACAGCTACAGTGGGGTGTCAGCACCGCTGTGGATAGATAACCTCAGGAGTGAGGCCAGTGCCTGGTACTGACAAACCCGGTGCTCTCCTCTTCCTGAGTCTGTTCTCTGATGCCTGCCCTGAACTTAAACTTGTCTCCTCTGTTGCATACCTAATTGCCTGGGTTCCTGCTTGCTTCTGCAGCACAGACATGAAAGGAGACCCCCTTCCCCATCAGACAGGAGTGACTGTACAAGTTACGACGTGAATCCCATTGTCTTGGATATTTCCCCTGTCACTGGGAGCTGTTTCCTCTTCTGCTAGGGGATGAGCTCATGTGCTTTCTCCCTATCTCCCTGCCTCTTCTGCTGCTGCTTTTCCATTTCTCCCTTATTTCGCCTTCTGTTACTTGGTGTTTGTCGAGGCCCTGGTGTTTGCTGCCTCTTGTTAGTAACTTCCTATGAGCCTGCACCTCAGAGCACTCCTGCCCTGAACTAATCAATATGTAGGGAAAGAAAGCAGAGATGCTTTCTCCTCCAGTTCTCATGTGAGGCAGTTCTCTCACATTTCTGTCTGCTGTTAGGTGGCTGTGCCCCCAGGGGCTCTGTACCCCCTTGCTAGTTTGCAGTAATGTTCCTGCTTGAGATCAACACTGTTGTCCTGATGCACAGAGTACCATGGCTGGCTTTTTGGCCAGCTTGTTTATCAGCCCTGCATGGATTTGCAGGGATTGGATTGGAAAGTGCAGCTACGGCTGCTGGTTTGTGGTAAAATACAGAGCCAGCTTCACTCCAGTCAGGTTGTGTCCTGGAAGCAGACTGGCCTTGGAAGGTGCTAATGCTGGAGCCGAAATTTCATAGCAGAAACAGATTATGTTTGTGGTCTGGTCAGACCCTGAGCTAAGCATGCTCCTGCTCAAGGCACTGTTAGTGGGAGCAATGGAGACTGGGTGAAAACAATGCCTAGGCAAAGCCACCAGATTTATTGATCCTACCTCACCCAGAAGAAGACAGTCTCCCAACCCTTCTAACTATGAATTCTTTGTTTACACAAAATACTGCTGCTGCAAGACTATCTCCCTCCTGCCTAGCCCAGTCCTGCTGCAGACAGAAAGAGTGCAAAGGCTGAGGCCAAACTTTGGCCAGTCTTTGGCCAAACTGGAGATGCTGCAATGCCATGCTGTGTGTACACAGTCGGAGGTTCCTCTCCACTCACTTCCCATACTCTGTGGCACCATCAAGCACTACCTCCTGGGGCCTGACAGTTTGTTTCCGGATTATTTGGTGGTAGTTGTTGTTGGCAACAAGAAAAGGAAAATGTTTATTTTTCCTAAGCAACGTGAAACATGAAACATGATGGACTTCAAATGTTTATGCCCACAGACAGAATGAAAAGACCCAGGCTCTGATGTAAAAAGAGAAAGCAAATGAATAAACACTGCAGGACTATTTTTATTATCAGACACTTTAATTATGTGACAGTTTGAGTCTGGTCCATCAACAACACCACTACTAAGCTGTTGGTGTCACCCCAGCAACAGTTTGCCAGAAACAGGAGTACTTACAAAGCAAACAAGCACCAGGATGCCGTGAGAGCAAAAGGTTTCAAGAGCCCTTAATCTGATGACCTAGAAATCCCCTTGAAACCAAGAAACCGCTCTAGGATGCAGCACACTCCAGGCAGGGCAGGAAGGAGGTTGAGATGGTTTGTTCATTGTTCAGTGACATCTAAGCAAAGGTGAGCAGTGACCTGTTGGTGCCCAGCCCAAGGACAACAGCTGCCTAGCACACTGCAGCCCTCTCTAGAGCTCCAGGGCGATATTCTACCCTCAGGTAGTATGTGCTGCTCAGATGTGCAGGGTGGCATCTCCAAACCCACAAGACAAGCATTGTCCCCCTGCCCAATGTCCTGGAGATGTCTGGGGGATTTCCACCCTTCACTCATTTTCATAAACCAATTTTGTGAGATAGCAATGGCTCTCTTCTGCCCAAATCCACTAAGAGAAGGAGGTCTGATCACCTATCTGTCCTTGTGGGTCTCAATCTCTGTAAACATGTCTGTGGCCCTCAGTGAACCCCTGAAGTGCTCTGCTTTTCATTTGGCGGGCTGGCTACATGCAGACTCAGCAGTGCTTCCATTCATGTTACTGGCTGAGCCATCCCCAGTAGGACTATCCAGGAACCCTTCATTTACCTGTCTGCTTTTTTGGGATTAGCATGAAAGAGCCAACAGCACCTCTGGTGTGAAAAGTCTCTGCAGGACAATTTTTCCATAGAAGGATTTTATAAACAAGACCTCCACAGTGCACCCTTCCTCTGCTGAGCCCCCAGGATATGGTGCCAGGGCTGGATAGGCATGGGGGGAGCAAGTGAAGTACAGCATCGGCTGGAGCAGGGAGTCCTCCCTAAAGTGCTTCTGTCCCCCTGCCCTCTCCTCCCTCCCCGGACTGCTTTGCCAGCTGCACACCCCAAGTCTTGCCACGCTGCAGGGTGTGTGTGTGTTGCACGTGAAAGCACAAACACAACAAACCCGAGGGAGACTAACTGCTTACATGTGACTCTGGTCTCTCCCAGAGCAGAGGATAAACATGCCTATAATTACTTCAGCACTCACTGCACTATTTAAATAGCCAAACTGAAGAGTGCAAATCAGACCCTTCCTGCTGGAGCTGCCGGAGCCCTGAGCGAGGCAAGCGGCCTCCCCGGCTCCTGCTTCCAGCAGGGAACCTGCTGCGTTCGGAGCGAGAACTGAAGGATACGGCTCCCGAGGGACTGCGCTGGCAGCTGGGACGGTGCCCTCCATTTCTCCACTGAGGGATAGTTTCCCAGCAAACGGACTGACTTTGATTTCCCAGGGGAGCCGAAAGCAGTGCAGGAATTCAGTGTCTGCCGTGCACTGCCCTGAGGACTGCAGAGCTTTTGTTCTCAAGTTTTACAGTGGACACCAGACACAGCCTGTATTCTGCTCTCAGTTTTCTCTTTTTTTTTTTTCAGCACTAACGTAAAAGCGAAGGAGATCTACAGGGTGTGCTACAAAGAACACGGGTCCCTCTGCAACTTTCCCTGTGTAGCCTGACTTTAAAATGAATCTTAGTCCTTGATTCCCTCCCCTCTCACTTATTCCTGTTGTGACTGTTATTAGAGCACCGAATAGCCACAGTGCAGCATCCTACTGTGCCCAGGATGGTACTTGCCCACCCCATCTACTAGCACAGATCAAGGGAGTCACTGTTGTCTGTCTTGTAGTAGAGCAAGTCTCTGCCTAGCTCAGCCCCTTTCTCATTCATCACCCGACAGCAAAAGGTGCCCTGACAGGAAATTAGCTGCTGTTAGACATAAGGAAACACCTCTTTGTGCAGAGACTCAAAGTAGACAGAGAAGTGACTGTGCGATGGCACAGCAGATCTCTCCAGAAAGAGGATAGAGAAGGGCTGAGGCCAGAAACACAGGCACAGGCCACTGTCAGCCCAGCAATCCCACTTCAGCCGTTCCGCGCTGACAAGCATAACCCAGCCAGAAGAGGAGTGGGGTATGCTGCTGTCAGCTTACTTAAATTGTATGTGAGAGCAACCACCGTGATGCTGGCTTTACCAGAGAGGTGGCAGAACAACCTTCAGAAGCCTTGACACTGGATAATGAACCCAAAAGACAGCTATCTGGCATGAAAGAACAGTCATTGGAAAGGATGGGAAATCATCTGTCCATCTCCAAGCCCAAACCAATGCAGCCACTATCTCTGAGTGAAATACATTGATCTGGAAACCAGAGCTCTGCATGGTTCCTGAACAACATACCTGTAGGAGCATCGCCTGGAGTTACTCCAGCCAAGAGGAAGTATTAGCACTCATGATGCAGAGCATTACCCTGGGATGAGGAAGAAAACATCTCTGGATAGCAGAATGCCAAGCGAGGGGACCTTCTCTGGGACTGTGGTGGTGGATTAGATGGACCAGAAGCCTGAGCAGACTTGAACCCCTGCATTAACTCTGGGCTGTTCAACAATTTGATGTATATCCCCCCATTCAAAGAGTACTGGCCAAGGCAGATGAGCCCCAGCAACCTCTGCAGTCAGTCAGCAGCTGCAGGCACCAGCAAAAGGAGATGAAGAGTGCACGTTGCAGCTGGATCAGACCTAAGTTCAGACAGTGTGAAACCCAGTCTGGTTCTCCCTTCACCAGGGATCCCACACAGGTCCTTGCTGGCAGCTAGACTGGGACCAGATGTTATTCAGGTCCTTCTAGGAGGAGCAGCTTCCCATCTTGTACACGGCAGAACGTGAGGCACCCACCAGCCCACCCGATGTCCCTGCAGACACCAGCAGTCTCCAGCTTTATGCTGGTAGAGCTCTGTCCTCCCAGCCCACCACTTGCTGTGCTTAGATGGGAATGACATCCACAGAGTAGTGTCATAACCGGGGTGCAGAGGGCCACTGCCTGAGTGCTTGGCCTTACCTTCCTCCATGGCAGAGCGCAGCAAAGCGCAGTGACATTTCATTTGGAATAACACAAGCACTTTGGGGGCCAAGGCTGCTCTGTGCCAAGTCCCAGCCCACAGCATATTTAGCAGCCAAGTTAGAAAGTACTCAGATGACAGAGCTGATAATAAAACCATCGACAGAACCTGAACTAATCCCCTTGGGCTGCTACCGAGCATTTGCTCTGTCATTATTTTATGGCATACTAGCGAAGCGCATGTATATAATAACCCAATTACACACGCACCCCTTCCCAGCACAAGGAGCTCTCTTGTCTCCTCCGGCCCCTGAATCCCTCGCACGCCGCTGCTCTGCTCCGGCAGCGACCGTCGCCGCTGCTCGCAGCTCCGTGCCAGGTGCCGGGATCTGGCAGGCATGTGGAGGAAGAAAGAGCCCTGCTGCTCCCTCCTGCCTAAAGCGTTTGATTCATCCCTTTAGTCTCGTCTCCCCGTAACACTTCTCGGAACCGCCAGAACGGCGTGCGGGGGGGTGTTGTTCAGCAGGCGCCGAGGGCTCCACTGCCTTTAAAGGAAGGGGGGGGGATCCCGTGTCCTCTCGTAAACCCTCCTTGTCCCGCTCCCTGTTTTCCCCTTCCTCGCTCCGCAGAAGGGAGCACGCCTGTGAAAACTCCCCTAACGTGCCGAGAGGAGCCCGCGGAGCGGGGATCCCCGGGCCGGGGGCACCGCTGGGGCTTCGCCGGGACAGAGGCAGCCGGTGACTCCCGGTAGCGCATCGCTGCCCGCGCCGGCATCCCAAAAGCGGCTGGTGGTTGCTAATCCTGGGAGTTGTGCTCCCATACCCCCCATCCCCATCCCCAGTTTTGGGGTACTAAAATAGATTATATTATT